>JAWLRI010000847.1:1708747-1726992 GCA_034781795.1 Crypturellus tataupa | reverse complement strand
CAACCAACCAAGTGCGGTAGAAGACATGTGTATGGGTACTGGTTATGTATAAAGCTATGTAGGATACACAAGTAAAGTGAATTGAATCTGCTTCACATTGAAGTGTCGTTCATTCCGTCTCGCGGTAGTGGTCCTCGGCATTATATACGTATAATATCACTATTTAGAGCTAGCATTTTGGTCTCACATAAACACTTCAATAGTCAAAGTTCACGTAGCACCTCATATGTTCAAAATTGAAAAAAATACCATCCTAGTGTATCATAAGCTAACCGATTTAATAGAAAATAAAGGATTATACCCAGTTTGCACAAAACAATTTTATAATTCTTTTAAGGAAGTTACCCAAGCAATCTAAAAAACTACTCCTTGCCCTTTCCACAGAATATTTATGGAGTGGTATATGTCACTGCTCTGATACACTGGGTGATATCTTGCATATATAGAACTACTTATACATATTATATAAGTAATCTTCATATCATCTCTCATTCTACAAACTTTCCGTTCATTAACACTTGTTTAAAACTGGAAAACTAAGGCAGAAAAACTTTGCACCACCACCATGCAAGACACTGATTTTCTACACTGTACTCATCACGGAGTACCTGCCTCTGCTTACAGTCACATCGAATTTGGAGTTAATGCTCATTAAAGTAGGGTATATAGTATTTCAAATATCAGATTAGGAAAATGCTAACTGCAAATTCTACCACTCAGAAACAGGCAACATTTAAAATGTATTTTGTCATGGTAGATAGAGATAACAGAACAGCTTTTCATCCTTAGCTGGGTTTTATTTATTTATTTATTCTGATCTAGATAATGGTCACTTATGGTGTTATGACAAACAAATATTTCTTATGTAAAAATAATGTTGTTTAGAGTTGAAGTAGAGTTGCAGTGTTTTTCAGGATACTGCCTAAAAACTACAAGTATTTACTAATGTCTTTATTCTTCTAAAGTTACCATGATTTAGAAAGATGAAGAATTCTTACTGACAGGAAAATGTAGTTTAGAATTTGAAATTCAAAGTAATAGTAGAAATATTTTCAAAATCTATACTTGATGTTAGGCTTCTAAATACAGGCTAAGAACCTAATCTAGTAAATAAACATGGAATTAGATGTTGGAGTCTAACCTCAGGTATTCAGAAACAAAAATACTAATCATAGTCATGCTGAGTATTTTAAATTAAATATATTAAAACTTACAGTCATGGTAATTTTTTTCACCTGCATGTTGACAGTTTCAATTCTATTTGTAGTCCCTGTTGGGATTTTGTTTACATTAAGGTGCATATTTAAGGTCAGCTAGTTTATTATCTTAAATTTCTTCAGCTGCTTTTACAAGAGGTTAACAGCCAATTCACTGGAGCCAATTTTTTTTCAAGGATCACCTACTTTCAAAAGAACTGCTTCTTCATGATATCCTGCTCACTTGCTTCAATAGCCTCAGGCAATTTAATTGTTGTAGACTTCATCTTAATTCTTATCCTTCTCCCCTCTTTCTCATCTTCCATATCTATCACAACCCATTTGGATTAGGATCAAAGATTACAAAATGCTTACAAGACCGTACAAGCTCAATACATCTTTCCATCCATCCGCAATGGTCTCAAAGCCATTATAATGTTTGTACAGGTGGAATTGGAACTTGCCCTTTGGAGCTTTGAAAATCAAACATGAAATAAATTCTTAAACTTCCTAAGTGCTTTATGTTATCAATAGCCAAAAGAAGCAATGCTACATTATACAGATCAACTATAGTTAAAGAGAGTTTTTAGCAACAACTGCTTAGAATAGGAAAAAAAAGTAGGCAGAATCATTGAGTCGACATACCGCTGAACTCTGCAGAAGGCATCTTCAAATAAATATTTCAAACCTTTATATGAATATTTTAAGCATGACAACTACACATAAACACACACAGCCAAAGTGCTCAAATCCACTCAAGAAAGCCTATTAAGTCATCAACCTGCTCCTGACAGGAACCACTGAATATGGCAACAGTGAGAAGTCAGGAGACAGTTGGAATCATTTCAAGACTGCTAATTTAACTTGTCTTAAAACCAACCAATGCTCAACGTGTCATCATCAATGTCATCTCATCGTAGTCTGAAAAGCCTTCGACCTAAAGCAAAAAGGTCCCCAAGTGCCACCCTTCTTGTCTACTGGTTGAAAATCTAATTGGTTCTGCTGACAGGCTTGGGAATTGGTAGGAAGGCTGTTCAGTTAATCTCCAAGGGCCAGCGAAGAGCTCAGTATCCATCTCTGAGCTTTGCTCCCTGGCTGTCGTAAAATGACTCTGATGGTAGTGCAAGCGCTTATGCTTCAGCTGTCTTCTGACTTCTGTTAAGTCAAATTCAATAAAGTTTGTCACTCAATAATCTGAGAGCTACCCAACAAAACCTCTTTGATCAATAACAGCTTGCCTGCTTGCGCTGAGGAAGGTGACCTATTAAAGATTAAAAACACACCTGCTGCTTGAAGCACAGAACATCTTTTTTTACTTTTAAATAAAAATTCATCCATTAAAAGGAGTTCCACTGTTGCAAGTTTATATTAATATTACATGCTGAAAAGGAAACATTTTTGCTATAGTACAGCATTTTTGTTAAACTTAGAGGCATTGTTTTTCTTAGACTCAGGTATTTTCCATACCGTCCCAAAGGACCTCTATGAATGCTCCACCTCCTTTAAAAAAAAAATTCTTCCTGCTAATAACATACAATTTTATTCTAGTGACAGTGGAATAGTCTAATTTGTTTCTCCCTATTCTCTTGTGGCAGAACACAAATATTCATGGTACCAGGAAATACAATTTAAAAATTGAATTATAAACACCTGCCCTCTTGTGTGAGAAATTTTCTTGAACTGCTGATCCAGTCAGCAGTCTCCTATACCAGAAGCTATGACCAAGGAGTGCTTTACAAAGCCACAGAGGGAAAAACAATGAGAAAATAAAATGCATACAGAGCAGTGAGCACACCTTTATTAATGTGATCTTTTAAAATAATTCATATGTTCTGCACTTGAAAGACAGAAATATGGAAACATTTTATATCAAATTTTATAACCTAAGAATTATTCCATAATGATGCATTTCGATATATCTCCTTTGGTTTGTTCTATAGGGAGTACTGCTTTAAAAAAGGTAAGTATTTCTGTTGTTTTGCAGACAGCATAGAGTTTTCAGATTACATTATTTATAACTAACTAACATTTTCTGTGTTAGATTCGTTCTTAATATCAACTATTAGTTAATATACCTAGATGCTTTACAGAAAATAGAGGAAGCATACTGGTAAACAGAACATGTAATTAAGGTCTAGGATTTGTTACTAAATCTCTCAAGAAGAAATGTCATATAAATACATTTAACAGACTGAACCTTCAGTACCTGCTTTGGAATGAGCAATTCTTCCAGAAAAACACTGAGCCCATCAAAGCAATACATTCAAGACAGACAAGGTAAGCAGTATAATATCTTTTGAATATCATGCTTTGTTTAACCTAGTGTCCTTCACGTATTAGTTTAAAGAAGTAGAAAGAAGAGGAAAAAAAATAGAGAATTCAAAGCAGCTAGGAGATATGGATCTGTACCTACAACCCAAATTAAGTAAATGCATGTCCCTAGCTTCTCTGATTTATTAAAACAAACAGTGATTGTGGAAAAGATTTGGATGGGTTTACACTTTCATTAGTTATTACTTTCTAAGAAGGTAAATCCTAGTCTTGCTCCCCAGGCAAGAGGAATATAAAACCAGAATTACATGTTCAATAAAGCCACTTCAGTATCTGAAAAAAAAAGTCTGAATTGAGCAGCTTATACTATCAGGCAGAAAACAATTATCATAAGTAAATCCCTTATGGGGAATATCAGCAAGACCAAGGAACATCTATCCATAAAGAGTGAACTGCTTTTGAAGCACTGCAAGCCTTCTCTCCTCCTTCTTCAACAGGTCCATGGGGAAAGCAGCACACAGCACATTGCATTGCTTTGCTGTCAGTTAAGACACCAATTTTGTAACGAGCCTATAGGCTCCAAGCTGTCAGGCACTAAAGGCTTTCTCAGAAGGACAGCGTCTGGGGTGAAGATGGAGATTCATCTACAGGATGGTGCTTTTTAAAAGTCCAACAACACAGTGTATGTAATTCGAATAGTAGAAAATTCCCAGAAAACCAAAACACAAAAACACAAAAGGCAACTCATAGATACAAGCAAGTGATAAAGCAATCTGTTGATTAGTTCAGTTGAGAAGTCTCCTGTAGAAAAAGCAGCTCAGATATCTTTGTAGAACTAGTAATGACATGAACTTAATTAATGTAAGTGCTTTTATTATACCTAACATAATAGAATGTGCATTGTATAGAGACTACCCTAAATAATGCATATATATACAACATAAAAAGTTCAGCACAGTAGCTCTTGTCTATTAAATGCCAGTTCAGAGGGTTCATTCAGCTGGACTTGGTCTGAGGGGCTTTCAGCAAGAGATACCAGATTGCCTTGACCTCTTCCACCTATGCAAATTGCAAGAAGCCTACACCCCCCAAAACACACCTTTTGTTGTGAAAGACCTGTCCATTATGCAACAGGGAAGGTGTTACAGAATATCTGAAGACTAAGATAGGATTCTTCATATTGCGCTAGGTTTTTTATTCCACACTTCTATTTCTAGAGGTCATAAGAGGCCTCTAGAGGCTCTTTGAGAAACTAGTGGTATTTATCAGCTGAATCCATGCCATTTTCATGCTGCTAATTAATCAGTGTTCTCTTTTCTATGCTGGAAGGCCAGAATTATGTTAGGAATCTGACACATAACGACCCTGGGGAATTAATTTGTGCCCTGGGCACTAACCAAGGTTCTGTACAGAAGACCACTAATGTCCGTGGAATCTCCTTTTGCTGAGGTTTGACGGTGTGTAGGTACTGATGAAGGAAACTATTATGAGAAACGGGAGGCTGAGGCAGCTGGATGCCGGTTTTGAACACTGGAAGGTATCAGTGCCTGTGTGGTTATGTGTAAATGATATTAGTTAATGTACTGCTTCAGAATGAATAACTGTTATTCTTAAAGTACCTATCTGTGGCCTGATTTGCAGAGTTGCTAGGCACTTGTAACTAAATAAGAGGAAGCTATTCAATGAACAAATAAGGTGTTGTGGAATGCTAAGTAGCTTAAAAAAACACACCTTACACATGTCAACTTGGGCATTCAAAATACAGCTGGCACTTTTCTCTGTGGCTTATTCCTCTTTTAATAATGTCATCTCACCTCACAGGGGCTTTGTGAAAATTAATTAATTACGGTTTGTGAGGCATTCAGATGCTAATGATAGCTACAATGGAAAGAAAGCCTATGGAGAAATTAATAGTTTTGAATTCAATGTAATGATTGAATGCGAGCACCACATGTGGGTCACATTGACCAATAAGAATAACACAAAACATGAATAGCTGCTCATTCACTGATTTCTGTTAGCAAGTGCACTGAATGAGAGAATATATATGTTAGGTTCACAACATAGACTACTGACATTGTAAAAAAAAACCCATAAGCATAGTTACGTTCTGGGCTAGCTGGTTTCCGATATTAGCTGATAGCCAAGAGCGGAAGAATACTGAAATGTAGGCGCCCAAAGCTTTATATTCTAAGAGAACAAAGGCCATGATTTTTCCTCCTGGAAAGCTCTTGTCCCAGTCTCTGTCCCATCCCTTCTTTACTAGAGATAGTAGAAACAAAGTTAGATTTTGCTCTCTATTCCTATTTCTTCCAGTGTCTTGCACAAACTAATTGAGCTTTTGTCCCCACAGACTCAATACCCTCCGTCTTTTCTAACAGCGCTCTGCCTCAGAATTCAGTTTGGTCTGTTTTTACATGGATGAAATGTTCTAACTCACAGAACTTCGCTTGTGCGCTGTAACTGGCCTTTCCAAAAACAGCTAGAAAAATCTTGCTCCACAACACAGAAGTACTACAGTTCTTTAATGAAATGACAAGGGAACAATAAATCCAGATTATCTAGGAGGCAAATGGAAAAAAAAAAAAAAAAAGAAAAGAAAAAAAAAACACCATTAAGCAACAACACAGATTTTGCTTAAAGTCATTCCAAAAACAGCTCAGCCAGTATAAAGCTTTCCAAAACCATTGCCATTTGGTAGGCACATATTATGGAAAACATCAGGAGAAACAATCACAATATAGTGAAGTGTGTCACCTAAAATTGGTTTAAGATGAAATCCTTATCCTGTTTCTAGTTTCTTAATATTTTTCATTTAAAAGGCTCCTCAAAGTTCTAATTTCAGCAGCAGGAATATGCTCGCAGTGCAACACTGGTGGCTCTGCAAATATTCCTTAAGCAGTCCTGCTACCTGCAAATCTTGATGGGAGTGTGACTGGGGAGTAAAAGTCATGGCCATAAAATGAATCTCGCAAGGCTTGATCCTGTGCATTTACATGAGGAATTTGATCTAGCCTGATGCCTGCAGTGGTTTAACTGGTTCCATCTGAGTATAAGACAGAACCAAAGACATGAGAGCTTCCTCATCTTAGCGGAAAGACAGTTCCATGTAACACCACATTTAGACACATTTTAAATAAAGCTGCCATATAGTTAAAATAAGCAAAATATCAGATTTTTTTTTAATGTTACTGTATGCTTTGTTTTCCAAGCAGACTACAAAGTGGCCAATTCATGCAATCATTTATGCTAGAGCAAAGGTTGAATTTCTTCAGTATAGACCATTCACTTACTCAGCAACTCTTTTTATTGGTTTAACTAGAAGCAGAATGTTGCTTTCTTATATGCACTGAAAAAATATTAAAAATTAAACCAATGTTTTCAAAATTTATATTTTTGTGGTAGCCAAGAAACAGACATGTTGAAGGAAACATTTGCTGTCAGGACTTCTTTTTAGGACCTACCTCAACCATGTTGATTTTGACCTCTGTTATGATCACAACAAAATCCCACAAAATCATTTTCTAAGATTTCTTAGAAATCATTTCTTATTCTAAGAAAAGGTTCCTGCACAAAACTTCTTTAACATTCCCATTATGCCCACTTTGGTTTATGCAAATCAAGGTTTCTACTTGCACAGACTCCCTTTTTCACCACCACTGACATCTTCCTGATGAGAAGGCTTCAATCCAAAACTTCTTAGTTAATAGCTTTTCTTTATCTCATATATTTAAGGACACACTCCTTTTCACAGTTTTCTGATGAACACTTTCATAATCTACAATTTATAAACAATTGTCCTAGAGCCATGTGTTCTTAAGACAGTGTAAATTAAATTGTCCTACATAGTTTATCAGAATTTCTTCTAATTTCCCTTCTCTTAGATCAAGGTTATCTATCCTAATAACATTCTCAAAGTTTCTGTTTGTGAATTTTGTATATGTAAATATTTAATTAAAATAATTAGAGCAGGTTAGGATGTGACAATAAGAATTATCAGAAACATAAAAACCTCTCTCGTAAAGACAGAGCGAAATGATTAAGAGAATGTGTTTGAGAGACGAGAGAAATAAGCAGCGACTTGATAAAAGTACACAATGTAATGAGTGATACAGATAATGTTTATCATAAGCTTCTATTCATCATTCCTAGTAATATTGAGAACAAAAGGATATGCAATAAAACTGAGATAATAAAATTTAAATCTGACATCAAAGGAACAAATTTCTACAATCTCTCAAATAATTGTTAGGTGAAACACCAATTGACAGAATAAAAAGTCTCTCATACCATCCCAGGCTCTGTTATAAATAATACATAGTGTATATAATATACAAAATATCTGGACTAGGTCAGACCAAAGTCCCATCCAAGACCTGGTCTGGTCTGTAATACTAGTCCGTTATGGATACAAATGAAGGAGCACAAAAATGGAACCAGGAGACACTGACATTCATTCCTACACAAGGCCAAAGGCAACAATCTGGCGGAGGTATTTCTTGATCTACACCTTGCCTGCACATCTCTAATTAATGATTCCTGATGGAATTTTCTTCTATGAATTTGCCTATCGCTTTCTGAATCAATATATTTTCAGGCTTTAAAATATCTTGTGAGTAAATTTCACGGCCTCTGTTACCTGCTGGTTTCATTAGGGATATGTCTCTACTCTTGAGTTACAAAAAGTGAAAGTGCCTCCTTTTCCTGCCATCCGTGATTTTACGTTCCCGCACCATACTGCATCAGTTCATTTCCTGTGGGATCCAATTCAATTTGCTCTTGTACTAAATCAAAACTTTCCTTTTATTCCAGTGGTCCATGTTTTGATTCTTTTTACCTTTTCTAGTCCTGTTACACATCTTCTGAGATGAAAGACCTGCATTTATTAAACACTTGACATACATTATCATGCATTGTACAGTGGTATCTGATCATATCTTTGATACCTAGCATTCTATCTACTCTTTCCAACACCACTAACCATTGTGTTGATGCTAGACATAATTCAAATTCTCTTCTTCTATTGGCTATTTTGGAGTCTGTCTATGTATAGAGGGTTGTATTTTTCCATGGATGGTCTTATATATTCGTTGATTCTTAATTTTATCCATTTAATTTATTAATCTTTGGTCAACCAGTCGTTCAGGCTCTTGAGTTCCTGTTCATGACAGAATTGCTCCTAAAATTCAGTGAATTTTACTCTAATATTCCTCCTTGCTGTGAATCATTTTATTCCAGTTCTTTGCTCCCTATCTTTTATTAGTTATGGATTCATAAGAGTTTCATTTTTGCACCATGGTAAATTGGTTAACAGGTCTGCAACTGCTCAGATATTTCTCAAATATAATTACTGTATTTGCTGTTCTCCAATCATAAGCGCCACCTGGCAACTTTGCAGATTTGTTTAAATTACTGTGGCCAAGACTCCAACAGAATGCAAGAATTTCAAGAATTCTGTGATGGAACATATCTAGTCTTGAATAACACAACAGTTTGAACTTCACTTCAGTAAAGATCTGGACTGAAATTTATCATTTTATTAGTTATCTACATTGTTTCTCACCCTCATATTCAGTAATACTTCTGAAAGCTGTACAAGCTTATATTATTTTTGCCTTGATTTGCGCTACGAATTCCAAATCAGTTTTGCAAGCTTAACCTAAAAATATTCCACGTCTCTACTCTCAAGTCCCCACTGACTTCATTAAATAGCTCTCTGTTTATCCAAGTTTGCATTTTTAAATCAGTGACTTAGAAACAGAATTACTTTATCTCCCCATTTAATCTGAACTGAATGAACAAGATTATTTTCTGTAATCAGCTCTTCCTTGATAGACTTACAGTAAGCAACTCCTTTTCAAGTCCAAATGGCATCAGCTCTTGCTGATCCAGTGACATTGTGATGAAGAAGTCTGTTAACTATCACATTCAGAAACAGACAGAACAAATGCTAGGATTTCTGATAACCAGGAAGGTAATGTCTGCAGTAATGACAACTCCCAGTGGTATTTACCTCTCTAATCATATCAAAATTCACAGCTGACATGGGAAGACTATTTGAAATTTGCAGCTCTACTCAAACATAACTTTCTTTTTTTTTAAACCATTCTCTGCAAAATATATTTGACTAAAAATAGAATTTTGTAAGTACCTATTCTGAGAAGCTCCAGAAGGAAGAATTGTGCCATTATACACGAAGAAAGCTTGTATCACTGCAGCTCATCTCCCAGATTAGTCTTTTAACTAACTGCATTGGCTATCTCATTACTATTACAATGTTTTTCCACCTAACCTTCTAAGAAATCACATTCCTTTTTCCATGACTGTATATCACTTAGACATATTTGTCTTCTCCTTCTGTTTAAAACCAGTCATGGAGACTGTACCAGCCTCTATTCACTTTTCCCATTTCACTCTTCTCAGCTCTTCCTTGTCCCAAGACCATCATTGCAGACAAATGAGTGGGGTTTGTCCATTGACAAGATTTTTTTTCCCAGGACTTTTTTTTTTTTTTACAAAATAGAAGAAAATTCCAGGACATTTCTCAATCCTGAGACATTGCCTGGTCTCATCACACATCATTCCCCTTTCCTATGGACTGCAATAATTCCATTTAAAACCAAAGGAGCCAACCTTCTGCTTTTAGTCACCCTTCTTCTTCATCAAGTGCATGAGATTAGCTGCTGAGTCGCAGGACTCTCATCCGTTCCTACTAGGGCCTTGTTTAAAGCAGTCCCTGGTCCAAGCTGGCCTGATGACTCAGCCTAACACAGCATTCAGACCCGGTCCTGTCAGCCACTCTTAAGGGCCCTGACCCTTTCTGGAGTGACACTCCAGCTCAAGTTGCTTCCACAGAGGAGCTTTCTGCTGTAGCAGGAAGCAGCAAGCAGTTACTGGGAAAATGGAACACGAGCCTTCAGCTTTCAGTCAATATGATGCAATAATAGGTGAAAAGATGAGTCAAGCTGAAATGTTTTGACTTCATAGTGACACTCTCAGAAAATGCGTAAGTTGGAATTCATAAAAATAATCAGACAACTTAATAGAGCAATCTTTGTTTGCAGGATATCACAAAGATAGGAGTCAGCTGCATTCAAAAGGCTTTACAATAGTGCCACAGGGCATATCATGTTTACAGGCTAAGTGGACTGCTGCCATTGTCATCTTGTCACTGCCATACTAATAAAAACTTGGCAAAGTAGTTCTTGTGAAAAGTAGGCAAAGAGCTGCAGCGCTACTTGTGCTCTTCCATTACAAAAGATTCAGTCTTTGGGTTCTTCTTATGTAATAAAATCTAAGACAGCAGGTGATTCTCAAGACTTCGTAGTTCACATTGCAGCTATAATTTGTAAACACTTTATGAATCTTTTTTTCTCAGAAATACCAATTATCTTCCCAAGTACAACTGCACTCTCCAGTTAGATGAAACTCTTAGCTATCTCATTCAAGAAATAAATGTAATGATGAACACAGAACTGTTAAAAGTAGATCAGACCAAAGTGGTCCATCAGGCTAAGGTATCCAAATATCCCAGGGAAAGGGTAAACTGAATGTACATAGAAAGTGGAAAAAAATCCACAAACAAAAGAAATAACATCACTAGAATTAGACATTTAAGTAAATAGTTCATGCCCTAGCACAGGCATACTATTGCCCTCTTGTGTGTTCCTCTCCCTCCTTGTATGCTTATGCACATAGACATGGTGCATGTAAAAACAAATTCACTGTAATTCACATATATATTTTGTTATATATAACACATCTATATATAACTTTTTTTTTACTTCAGTGGTCTTATATGCTACATGTAACCATGTAAACTCTTAAAGCATTATTAGATTGAAACAGAGGAAGCTTTAAAGATGTACCACATTCCTAAATTTGGCTGTATTTTATCTTGCCATTTCATCAGATGAGAAGAAAATGATTTGAATGGGACAAAGAAAGTACAGGAGCTAATCCAGCATCCTTAGTGGTTAATTATTTTGCACCACATCAGCTTCTGGGTGTCTCTGACTCAGTGGCCATCTTGGATCAGACAAAAGGTCTATCCAGACTAGAATCCTGGTTCCAATCCTGGGAAAAAGCTTACTTCCAGAATACCAGAGATGATCAGGGATTCCTAGACCATACTCCATTATACAGCTCAGCACCCTCCTGAAGTCAGGGCTGATATCTTTTCTTAACGTTTCATGTGGGAACTCTTTACTTCCATGTTCCTTTATGGGAGAAAGTAGCGTATAATTTCACTGATTATTTCTTAACAATTCTGTCCCAGATGTACTGGCTTTAACCAAAGAACTAGGAGATCATGGTTTCATGATAAAACTTATGCAGAATAACCGTGAGCTGCCCCAGAAATGGCATCTGCCCTTCTCTACCTGTGCTGCAGGTTTAGCTGATTCTTTGCATTGGATGAGGCAACCAGGCAGCCACAAAGTGAGATCATTCAGCTTGTTAAACCAACATAAAATTATTTCATTTTGGAGGTGGCAGGAAGGGGAGTGAGCTGAACTGATTCACTTGACAGTTACAATACCTTTTCACTAACTGCTGCAATTACAAGTGTTACTTTGAAGAAAAATCTAGAGATCATTGAAAAGACAAATGATATAATTCTGAACTAAAGGGGATTTGATAGTTTCCAATGAGATCATCAATTTTATTGTTAAGTAAATTGATTTAGAAAAAATAAAATCATTGAAAAGATAGGTTAGAGAATCTTTTAAAATATTATCTATTAATATGTAAAATTGTGATGGCTGAACTCTAGCACTCTTCTATTCTACCATGTATCCTTTCAGAATACCATATTACCTGATACTTTCCTAGTCTTTAAGACAAGGTCATCTTTGCTTTTTTTTTTTTTTTTTTTTTAATCTAAGCTGACTTTTCTAGGAGATAATTCCCTATATCAATCAACCTGCGATTATTTTTCTTGCAGTTGCTTAAGAAATTTGACATTTATTCCCATTCTGTTTTCTATGAAGGGGAATACTGACACAATGAAACAGGTTGACCCTTTGTCTTGATTGGTGTCATATTTGTGATATTATAACAGTAGTTTCTATGCATTTTTATATGGTCTAGACAGTGTATCTTGCTAATATTTCTCCCAAAAAGGAAACACCTGATTATCCTTTCCAAACTACATATCTTCGTAAAAATGTAACAGTGATGAAAAATGACTTTGCAATTAGATTCACTTTGCTAGATTCCTTTCAACGCTGTCAAATCTGAAGAGCCTCACTCTTTTTTTTCTTTTTTCTGCAGCTACTGCCAGATCTTACCACAAAATGTTTTGGATTTGTAACTCTAGGAACAGCTGAAATCAGTCTATCAAAATGGAAGTATTTTATATGAGTGAATCTGTATGAGATCACAAAGGATAATTTGGGGAACTATTCAACAAAATAGAGTAAATTTTTAAAGTTCCAAATTCTCAGAACATATTTACTGAGACTTCCACCGCTGGTCGAGTTTGGGACAAAAACTGTCAAGCTTTCACATTCAGTACTGCTAAGTCATACTTCTGACTCTGAAGGTTCCAGTGAGCAATAAAGTTGTTTTTTACCAAGTTCAGAAGCAGTCTTCACAGAACCGAGGATCATATCTTAATCTGAGGACTAAACCCATTCAGAATCCAAAAAAAAAGGGTTTGCCTGCCTCTTTTCCAGGGTAGCAAATGCTGATATAAAATGGCAAGCAATCTCGAAAGGAACTTTGCACAATTGAACATATGGTGCTCTTAAACATGGAAAGCCTGTAAATATCTCCTTCTGAGTCACTTAGTTCAGACTATTTTTACTATGTGCAAGCAGAATACATACAACTAAGAGGATAAGTAATTACCTATTGGTTAATACATATGGTAAACAGCAAGGACTTATAAGCTATCATTCTTTATAGTTATCAGCTCTACGAGCTAACAACTGGGCAGTCTCCTGCCCAGGAAACCACCATTTCTGCTGGAAGGCCTTCAGTGGTCCTCGGACGCTTGACACATCTTTTACTACTGAAAGTCCTTGCCTTTTGCTCAGTTGATATCTAATCTGTCTCTGGTTTTACCTTTCATTCCTTCCCACAATTTTGCAGTTTTCACTAAAGTCTGAGGCAATGTTACAGAGCTGTGTGGTATCAAAATTATGCTCTGAATCACAGAAAGTTGAAGCCCTGGAGGAGATACAAGCATAGGCTGTGGAAGTATATCTTAGCAACCAGCATCTCAGCAGAAGCAAATTAAAATATATCAACAAGATTTGTAGCCTCCCTTCTTTAATTCATATGCTGAGTTACCAGCTATGATTTGTCCTTTTATTATGCAATGATTTACAACATCTTCAAGGAAACATTTAACTTTTATTAGTAACTCACCACATATCATTAATACTCTTTAAATAACATTAAATACATTTCTTTTGTTGAAGGAATCTTGTATCTATAGAAATGATACTATACATGTGGTTGAAAACCATATTTATATTCTCTCCATCCTGTGTTATTTATCTTCTCTCCATCCTGTGTTTTATAACAATTTACATTTTTTTAAAAACACATTTTTTCTCTTTATTAGATGAATGAAAAGCATTTCTATCTATTTAATTTTAATTTTCATCCCCCTATTGAGGTGCTCTATTTTGCATCCAGCATTTGACTCTAATTTTCATCTGGCATATGATTTAATTTCTCTGTCCACAGTACGCTTGTACTTGATATACTTCTACAGAACAAGTTTCATGAGCTTCACAATGTCTTTAATGGCATTTTTTTCTTGTATTTAAAATTCAAAATTATTATTTCATCTGGCTAAAATACAATGCTGCTTTGCCAAGTCTCACTTTCATAGGTAATTATCCTAGAGATTATAGAAACACTATCACTGTGCACTTTCACCACACCATTTACACTCCATCTTTTAAAGGCAGATCTATTGTTTCTGGCAATTAAATTAAGGTCAGGGAATGTATATTCAAAGCTATACAGAACCTGTTATAGATTGTTCAGCATGACAATAATTAGCTAATGTTTTTACAGCACTTTGAAGTTGTAAATCGCTATGTAAGTGCCTAGTATTCTTATCATGGCTTCAGCAGAATTCAGGGCAATTAATACTATAAAACTGCTGGTCATCCAAATAAGATTACTTGCTGTGAGCAGGTGGTTTAAATACAATGTACAGGTAATGACTGACCTTTACAATACAATGGTACAGTCATCACCAGAAAGCAGAGTACATTAGCCAAACACAGCTGGCTTTACTAAGGTATGTAAAAGTATTCATGGTTTCTACATTACCTGTTGTCATTTGAATCAGGAGGGCTTTCTATATGGTAATAAATGTAATGCAAATCTCTTTCTTAAATGCTTGTAATCTAATAACCTTTTCCATTATAAGAAGTCCTAATATGAATACCATACAGGATACTTTAGTTTTATTAAGCTGGTATCTAACAAAGTTTTATTGACTAAGAACTCTTTTACACACATTTACATACATTTTACTAAGTTTCTTCATAGTGATATGCGAGGTAAAAAAAAAAAAAAAGAGGGAAAATTTTGCAAAATTATTCAACTCAGAAGTGGGTTATTTGTTGAGATGTAAATGTTTTAATCTAGATGTGGCTGTTAGCTTAGTCATCCTTGTTAACAGAGGATAATAACTCGAAGTTATTTATAAATTGTTTTAGCATCATCATCCTTTAGTCTGACAGGCAGAATTCCCCAATTAGAAAGATGAAATAACATGCTTATACTGTGTTACCTATGGATATATTTTGTATGTGGTATGAAATACACAAGCCCACAAGATTTTTACATATGTCAGGACAAAAACTGAAAGGAAGTCAGGGAACACCGTGGCACAAGATTTTTGGTTTCACTACACACCTGCCTGCCTTCAACCATATCTACAGCAAAGAAGGATGCCATTTATCTTTTATAATAATATGGAGTTCTCTGTCAGAGTAGGGTCACTGAAATGAGTAATAATCCCACCACTGTCTAAGGTACAAGCAGCAGGGTCCAGGTCAACAGGCAAGCAGACAATAATTTGCCCAACAACACTGAATTTCATCTGCCCGCAGCCTCTATCTACTGATTATACAATCAATACACCTCAGATGAGAAGAGCTAACAACTGACCGGGGCAGATCAATGCTAGCAAATAAGCGCTTCATGACAAAAAGTTTGATAATTACCATTCTGAAGCCGTGTAAATGTTGTTTCTATTGTAACGACATTCATGATGATACTGCTATGATTGCACTGTTATTATAGGTTTAATGTTAGGCAATCAAGCTGCAGTGGTCTAGATATCAACAAACAGCATCAAAAGAAAACATCAAATTGTCCCTATTCTTCTGACATTGTAGCTGCAACATTTTTTCTATGTTAGTGGCCATAAATGAACAATAATAAGTGACAATTTAGTGAAAAACACTATTTTCACAGCTTACAAAAGTCATACAATATAGATTGATACGAGTAAGATTATTTCTAGGGCAGAAGTGGAAGGCACACCCACTTAAACCAGGGGATTAAAAAGCATTCAGCTTTGTGCTCTTTGTTTCACACTCGTCAGTTCGGAGCTTTTAATCGGCATTTCAACTAGTCATAAACCAAAAGTATATACAGCCTGGCTTGTTTTGTTATTCCTTTAGATACTGCGCATTTCACATTTATTTCAATCTACACATGCTACTTCACTCTCAATACATTAACTTTTAAGAGAACTAGTCCTGACTGATTGTCAATAGCAGCACACACACCAGTAAGCCTCTCTCGGCCTCAACACAGAGAAATGTGGAATTCACAACTGAAATACGGAAGAAAATTGTGTCCTCACAAAATAAGAGCTTGGAAAGCTGTGACAACCTCAAGTTTGAAACTACCTAGAAGAAATACCATATTTTAATACTTTATGCTCGCACCCATGAGAAAATCTCTCACTATTAGAAGGTGCTCTCCCAATAGCTACTTTAAATGAAGGAGCACTTAGCTCTTCAAGAGCATTTTAGAGCGAATCTCAACAAGCATATCTACAGAGCTATTTCTGAGGCTGGCACATCATGAATCAAAGTTTTAATCGGGTCTTTCACAGACAATATACACCTGCTTCCACGAGCCAGTGCTACCTGTCTCCATTTTCCAGTCACTGTTTGGTGAGACCTGGCACCACTGCGGGGAAACCACCTGCCGCCCGTCACAGCAGAGAGAGACACCAAACAGTGAGGATCAGCCCAACCCTGGCAGTCAGCAAGACCAACCTGATCTGAACTGGCTTGAACTAAGGCTTCTCTTCCAGGAGTTCCTCCTCAGAACATCTTCTACCAGACAAGAGATTCAAGGAATTTGATGTCTATTAAAATCCTTTCCCTCTCAGATGGGTTCATTTTTATTCAGGCACAATTTTGCTGACTGACAGGTAAGCATTTGGTGCTGAAATTGGACCTGTACAAGAGCTTTGCATTTCATTTGCTCCATTACACCACTGCATGGATTACTGGGCTTTTTACTTTGGCATCTTTCCATTACTTTCAGATATCTGACATGAAGGAAATGACTCATCTGACATTTTGTGTAACAAATTTGTTCCAAAAAGAATAGAACATTAATATACTATTTTGTTCACACGGGCAGCACAATCCTCTACCTTAATACGACCAGAAATTCTAAGTGTATAAATAGCAGTTGATATTAAAAAAAAAAAAAAAAAAAAAAAAAGCTGTGACAGAAGAGAAAGATCATATTGAAAAAATGAGATATAGTTTTAATACTGCAGCCTTAAAAGCCTTCAGTGTCATTTCAGTTTCTGAACAACTTCAGTCATGATACCAAATTTAATTTTATTTCTGCTTTAAAACACTGCTCACACAACTGCTGTGTAATAGCTGCACAAATATTACACCAATTATTTCCCTCCAGAGTTTACACCTCAAGCCTTCTAATCTATCTGATATAACATAGCTTTTGACAAACAAATGTTGGTGATTCTGGCACTGAATAGTTAGTAGCCGTCATACTTTACTCTTTTGGTTAGTTGATTAGTACTGTTACTGTTTCTATCCTTCCTCAGACTTGTTTTGTTTTTAATAAGAAAACTTTCTCTATATAATTTTCAAAATGAAAAAGGATGATTTCTCCAGCCATTCATAACGCATACGCTAGAACTTTTGTCTTTATCCCTTGATCTTCCAACACAGAGATATTCCCAATTATCAGATTTAACTGACTTTTTCAAGCCAATTTTCAATCTTTTTTCTGCAGTTATTGCCCTCATAGCACCCTAATTCCAGATGGAAGAGCAGGAAAAGAAGTCTTGCCTCAGTACTGTGATTCACCTGTACTTTCCCCATGCAATAAAGGAAAACTCAGCTTCCCAGGGAAATGTACAGCAGTCCTTAGCCTTGAGCTTATGATACCAGGCTTGCTGACTGACCATGCCAATTGGCAGTGCCGTACTTTACAGTCAGACCTTTATTCTCACGTTTATGAGAACAGCAGAAAAAAACAGCTCAAACTGCCCTATCAAAAACAAAACCATTATATGCATCTATTTAGGGATGAAAAAGCAAGGGAATCCAGACTGAAAATAGGCATGAAAAGAATGTATTACATTTTTCCTTAAACAGAACATTTAGCTGTTAATGTCTCTAGGGACATAAGATTTATTTTAATATTTATTTTCCCAATTTAGATAAAACCTATTTTTTAAGTCCTCATTGGACTACTTCACTTTCTTGCCTCGTAACACCAGTCCACGGCATTTGAAACAAGCTT
>JAWLRI010000847.1:1671871-1708647 GCA_034781795.1 Crypturellus tataupa | reverse complement strand
CCTATTTTTTAAGTCCTCATTGGACTACTTCACTTTCTTGCCTCGTAACACCAGTCCACGGCATTTGAAACAAGCTTCATCATATGTGTAAATTTTTTGAAAATTCAGCTGATTTTTTCCAGAGTGTACAATGCTTATTTCTGAAACAATTTAAACATTCTCTAATACTTCAAGCTTAAGAGCACTGACATATTAAATTTGATTATTGTCAAGTCACAGATTTTAGGTAGAAATGTTTTTATTCATACTTTCTGAAAATTAAAATTGTAACAATTATAAAGAAATAAGAGATCCCAATATCATGCTATTTCAAAAACGCTTCATTTAAAAAAAATAAAAACTAATTAATTTTTATTGTCAGGCTGAATTATGTCTTAAATATAGAAACAAACAAACAAAAAAAATCTGAGGTAGGAAGAAAGGAGTGTGGTCTTGCTTCTTGGAGCAAGTGGCACTGCTTAATTTACCTGGTTGTAGCGTTGAGTCTTTGATGCAATCTCTGGGCAACACTGTGACCAGCAGTACATGAAGACTAGAAACTCATCATTAAGTAGACTGTGTTAATACATGAACTCGGTAGTCAGCTCACCAAGAATAAACTATCAAACAGGAATAGCAAAAGAGAATTCCCAGGCACGGACCGTAAACTAGATTTGCAAGGGCTGAGGCTTTCACACCGTCTAGGACACTAACCAATCTGGTAACATGCTTTCCAAAAATAAGAGTTTCATCATACTCTCTTGTTAATCCAAGCCATAATTACTAGATATGTGAGTCCCCTAAACAACCACATTGTTCCCCAGGTATTAACACTGTATTTTCTTAAAGAGCTTGTTATAATACCTATTACACTGCAGGAGTTATCCTTTACAATAAAATAGAATATGAGGAAAGCAAAGTAATAAATACACGTAATAGCATATTGATGTGGTATTCAGTTTAAACAGCAACAGTTAAAGCGGACAGTGGAAAATTGGTGTTAATCACAGATCCAGTACAAACACTACTGAAGTGGAAATGAACTCAGGTGGTTTGTTCTCATATTTAATTTCCCTGCCTCTATCTTCTCCATTCATACAAATAACAAGGTACAAGCCTTACAGTAAACTGAGTCAAAACATTTTAGTGTAATCAGTGCCATGTCCCTGTTACCTTTTGAAGATAGATGGAACTTATCCAACAGCTGGAACTAGTCTGATATCACCTAAGATGCACCTATGACAGTCCACCACTAATTCAAAAAATATGGAATTTATCCTACTAAGATGGAAAATTGAGAAGCTTGCCAAAGCTAATCACCAAAATCATCCAGTCCTAAGCAGTTTTCAGTTATGATACGAAAGTGAGAGAATGCCAACATTTCCTAGAGAAAGGATCAGTCACGCACACACACACGGTATACCAGCAAGAGCTGGAGAACAGCTTCAGACTGTTTCCTCACACTGCACACAACACAGAGATGGACACACAAAAAACACAGTAACACGGTTCCCTGTACCTAAAGAGAGCTACAGTGCAATTGAAAGTCACATTTCACAATCTTGTAAAACAGCAGCAATTCTAAGACATCAATAAGTAAGCAGCACTCTGACATGCATCACCTCTCTCTGAAAAATAAAAAGACATGCCAAATTGCTGAATTCAGCAAATGAACAGGGACTACACAGATAAAAGCCAAGCAGAGAAGCAGAGCTAAAAAATTGTGAGAACTTATTGATTCTTAATTATTACCACATCCATGGAGAAAGGATGAAAGTTACATAGAATATATTCTGGCCATTCCATTGCATGCAAGTTTTTATTTATTAGTTTGGGTTAAAAAAAAAAGTGAAATAGAAATGTTTTTGAAAAGCAAAAGAAAGAAAAATCTTTCTGGGGAAGGAAAAAGTAAATTGCATTAAAATTATGGTTTTAATAAACTTAATTTTAAACTGCATTCCCTTCAGAACACAGCAAGGTTTGTCTTGATCACTTCTTTGAGCATAAAACCAGTTTTCTTTGCACTTTCAGCATCTTTAAAAAGCCTCATTGCAGAAGAAACTTTTAATAGTAAATCAAAAAGCAGTTCCACATCATTATGCAAATCCACCCTTCTACTCATTCAGATTTTATCTCTTAAGTATCTTTACATATGTAAAAGAGACTAATGATTTTAAATCTCAAAACTGGTCTTCAGGAAAGGACAATATGGTCATTCCAGCGAGGCCAAGTAACAAAAGAAGGATGGAACTGAAGATTTAACCCAGTTTTGTTCTTCAGTCTGCAGCCACATGGGCCTTTGCTAACTCTAGATTTCCAGATAAACTGATAAACTCTAATTGGTCCCCAGTAAAGATATTCAAAGATAGGGTAAAGGCATCCAGAGTCTTCTCATCCCTTTTCAACTCTCATCAGCAAACATAAACTGACCAGTACATTATGGTTTTATTCATTTTGTCAGGCATTCTTTTGTGCTATTTTGTTAACAATTACCACAGAACAACTTTACTCAGTGAGCTATTTGGCTCAAGTCTTGTAGGATTTACAGTCCTTCAGGGTTGCTGGCACAGGTCCTTCTTTTATTAGTTTCTGTAGATTTTATGTATGTTGTATTTTAGGCATTTCAGTGAGTTTTCACAAGTAATGGTTTGTTAGCTTTTTCATGAACCTGTTCATATATATGAAAGAGGTTTTTAAAAATAAGTATTTTGTTTTCAGTTTTGATAGGAAAATCTCCCAGACTAAATCCTAAAAAAGAAAACTCTTATGTGCTCTTTAACTAAAGAACCAACATTTTTAATGCAAGTTAAATGTGCACAAAATATGTTTTTATTTCAGTCTAATGATCCAATGTCACAAAATCCATACTAAGAGATTTTTTTAAGATGACATAATATCAAAAAGTTAAAATAAATAAGAAAACTTTCAATTTTAAGGTAATTAGCACTTTTCTACCATTTAAGCAGGCACATGTATTTTTCTTATGAAAACTGAAGAATATTTCTACTATTACGCAACACAGACAATAGAATTATTTTTAGAACAATTATTGAACCTAACTCTTCAAATGAATTTGTTATCAAAGGAAACAGAATTTCATCATCCTTTGTACTAAATCATCATTGCAGAAGATATACGTATCTATAAGTTTTCTATAATAAGTCTGACCACTAGTATATTTAGCTATTTGGCACACTATTTTATTAATTTGAAAGGATTATTCTGTAATCAAGTATTTATTAGTCAGGGTCTTACAGGCCTGTGAGACTGGAGCTGAATTCCTTTGTTCCACTTTAGCAGGATTATTCTTATATCAGGTATTCATTTAAGTGGGCTTCATTATATTGGGAAAGCATTATTTATAAGGCTGATATTTGTTTCTAAATACATTTACGATGACTTCTACCTAATACCTGATATGGGAATAATCCAGTTAAAAACAAATAACTTAATCACGAAGCATCTCTGTGGTCTTGATTTTACAGTAAAATCCATCAGAATTAATACTTGATAGAGCAATAATCCTGCAAACAGACTAAAATCCCCAGACAATCAGAGAACTTATAACAAAAATGAAAAACTTCTCATTACACATAGGAACTCAGATAATGAAGAAATGATCAATTATTTTGAAGGCTGCTATAGCTATGAATTAGGATATTACATTAATTTAATATGAACATCTTTTTCCAAATGCATAAACCTTAATTGAAACTCTATCAATCCCTGTTACTTTTGCAAGTGGTAGGTGAAAATCAGAGCAGCCAAACTTCTAACACAAATCAAGCCAATGAGGCAGGTGCTCAAGACATCCTTAAGGAATCCATCTCTACAGCTCTGAGAGTGAGCAGTCCCACATGTAGGAGGAGGTTTTATTTTACTTTGGCAAGGGAGAATAGCATCTTGGTGAATCACCTGTCAACTGGACCACACAAAGCTTTGAGTGAGTTTTAAAGTATCTCTCTTTCATGTTTAACTCCTCTTCTGGAGAAAAAAAGGCTTTGTTTCAAGCATACTGTTGGAAAACAATTCTCAAGAATACTAGTTGTACAATTGATATGATATAGATGACAATCAAACAAAAAAAAATGTTTTTAATTTATGCATTGCATCTACAAAGCAACCTCAGAATGTGAAATAGTATTTTGATATCTTTCACAGATATCTATGAATTACAGAGAAATCAAACAAACCCAGAAATCACTCCATAAAAATCTAACAAGTCATGTAACATGCTAGTTAAAGTAGGATTATTACATTTAAAAACTCACTATCTTTTAAAGCTATCTTATGATATTGATTCTAGACCTACCACAGTTTTGCTCCTAGAAATTCTTCCTACCTAACATTCCATAGGAAGCAAATAATCTAAAATACTTTAATAATCTCTGCAGTAAATTATCCTTTAAGCATGAAGGACTGTATTGCAATTTGTATAAGAATGTTCTTGTCTGATAAAAGCTAAAATGATGCATACATTAACATTCCATATTCTACATTCTTCAATGCTTTCTCACCATCAGAATATCACCATTAAAACAGTTTTGTTAAGAAAGCCCTGCAAGTCCATCACAAGGCCTACCAGAATTATGAAGGAAGAGTCTCCCATGTCCTCATTACAACTATCTTTTTAATGTTGATGTGAACAAGAAGGCAGAAAAGAAGCTTAATGTCACAACCTCATTCAACAAATATACAACAAAGTACAATAAACAAACACACACATTCAAAAGATGTCTCCACAGGAATTAATAAGCATAGAAAATGGTAGCTTATTTTCTGCAAGGGCCGCACAACCTAAATTTCTCATAAAACTGAATCAAATCTATCCAGCCATTTAACCTGTTGCGAAAATCTTAGTGTTTACCAGTGAAACAATTACTCTTCAGAAAAGAAATTGATTGTCTTCAGAAAAAACATTTAGAAATTTTAACTCACTTACTGCATTACGACAATAAGCCAGCAGCTACAACGTTATATTTCTATACATTATCTCTAAAAGGAATCCATCATCATATCTATGGGATGAGCACCAAAAATGTCAATACTGTAACAGTTACTTAGAGATCACAACAGAACAACTGTTTTTAAAAACATAAAGTGGAAAAAAAATCAGTTAGATGTGTAACAAAATACTTACATATCTGATTACAAAACTAGTCAAAATGAATTACCAGCTTCTAAGACTAAAACTGGAACCAACCATTGGTTGTGCAAGACCACCTGAGAAAAGCAGAGCAGGCAGTAAAAGGAAGCACAAACTCAGATTAGAGGTAAAAGAGCCAAGAAAACCAGTTGTAGAAAAATACTGGCATGTACAAACTATAGCAACACAACTCAGTAATAAAAAATTCATTTCATCAGTGTGTGAATGACTAATCCACTGGTTATATGAGTTTCATTTTGTTTCCCCTGTTCATTCCTTTTGATGCTAACACTCTTCACAGCAATTTCCTGTCAATCGTAAGTGTTGCAATAGAGAAATACACTTACACATCTTTTTTATTTTTTTAATTCTAGTTTAAGTTAAAGTATCAACTCAAACTATATACATTAAAAGCACAATTCACACAAAAATGACTTCTAATAAATATAACTATCAAAACTTAAAAAATAACTAACCCCATTCAGACCTAAGGTTCAGATTTACTTAATGCTAACACAGGATGGTATTATAAAAAGGATCTTAGTAAGCTTTGTTCTACCACAAAGCCCAAGTAATTTAACTCGTACTACTGAAGTATGCAATTCTGTAGCAAGGGAAACATTTTAACAGAACCCATTCATTTCTTTCCTCTGAAGGAGAACCATTTCTACTCCAAAACAAAAATTATTATGTAGCCTTTATACGTCCTGCTGTCTGTGTCCTGCTTCCTTTCCTTTCTATATACATAACATTAAAAACATATGCATAGATCTCAATACAAAAAAAAATAAACATGGCTTCATGGAAGATGATTAAAGCAGCACATCCAGTGCTTTTCAGACACACACAGAAACAGGATTAATTGAGACAGTCTTCTGATGGAATAAGCCCTAACATTACTGCTTTTATATAATTCTTTGTTAAATACAGATATCTACAGCTAATCACACCCATCACTTGATATTTACAGAAAGAGGTAACTCAAAGGTCCCAATTCCTCCATCAAGCTCAGCTGCAGGTGAATAGAAAACAGAATAAAGAAAAAAGAGAGGCTAAGGTTGGCTAAGGTTTTTGCTGTATACAGCAAAACATAAATCTTTTTGTGAAATCTAGAAGGTCTCAAAGAACTTTTAAGTTCACTTGCTGTACAGTCTCTGCCTATATGAAATTTAAAAAAAAAAAAAAAAAAAAAAAAAAGCTTTCCTAATCATCTCTCTAGGGCCAGAACTATTATAGAATATAAATATAAGAAAACTTATATGACCACAGATGGAAACTTTTTTTCCCCCTGAATGAAAAACTCTTAAAGGACTTTAGCAAATAGTAAGGCAGTAGCAAATAAACAATGCAAATAATGGACCTTTTCAGACATAAAACAGAAAAAGGAAATCTGACTCTTGTTCAGAAAGATATATTAAAATATGCCCAGGTTGCCCCAAGTTAAAATATTTAATTATATTTTCATACAGAAAATTCATACATACTCATTTCTAGTGATTTTAAGTAATTATTATCAGCAATGAGTTTTCCTATTCCAAACAAAATATTTTAAACAAAATATCCCAAAATAATTCTGGTAAACAAGCATTGACAGACACCATTCATTAAACTCACCAAGAATAACTTGAGAGATCTCTATCTATTAGCAGATATCTCATTTTTCAATGGTTACCTACTTATTAGGAAAAACAAATCATTCTGCCGCATGCAAAATTATGTTACACCAACTATCTTTATGCCCTCTCTGAACTAAAGATGATTGAATCCCTTCATCTCAAATAAAGCCACAAGGAATGGTTTTTGAAAAAAAAAAATGTACTTGTCAGAGCAAGTATTTTCATTTTGGGATCACTAACATTCAGTCTGTTTTAACACAAACAGCTGCAACCATTCAAATAAAATATGCAAAATTTGGTATTCACATACAAGTTTTTACATATATACACACACAAGTGCTTATAGGAAAATGTGTAATTAATTAATTTAGCACTGATTCAAACACAGCTAAGACTTAAAAAAATCATGAATATGACTAAATAAAAAAGAGGAGGTTGGGAACCCAGGACACAGAGATGTTAACAGCTGATTAAGATATAGAGATTCCAAATCAATTGATTGGTTGTTTAAGAAAGTTCCTAATCACTATCTTGCACCAGGATTGAATTTTAATATGTACACTATGTACACTAATGTATTTTGATGCCCCATGTTTGCAGAGAGGGCTTCCAAGCATACAATGTAAAGCTGTCTCGTTTCTCGATAAATTGCAGGTATCGTGGATGCTCAGTCATTTCAGCTGCTCAGGTATTCCAGTTTCATTACTGTGTACCACAAATGTGACTAACACATAGAAGTTCAGTGCAGCAATTCTGTCAGAGAATAAGGAAAATTTTACAGAACAGATGGTATTTTCAGCATTATGCTCGTTCCTTATTTAAATATTATTTGGCATCTATATCCTATTGAAACTGGCATAGTATCTAGTGAGGGAGGCATGATGCCATCTCAACATATGGGCACAAACTGTGGTTGGTAAGAGAGGGTAAACAAATCCTATGGGCTTACTGAGGGCAGGATTCCTAAAAGAAATGTTACAATTACTCTTCTTTGATCATTCACACTACAGTGACAGGAATGAACCACGTTTTTAGAAATGGAATAAGCAGTTTTTAATAATGATAATGAATTTTGAATGTTGGATTAATATTAAAGTGAAGCTTGAACTTGACAACCAGAAAAAAAAAAATCACAAGAGAAAAGATTACAAATGTTGAAAGTAATAAATTGCTGATAACCAGATCAAAGGCTGAAAAGTGTTCTCAGTGGTCTTAAAATCTTCCTGGGTGCATAATACTATTTTAGTTGCTGCATAACTTAGTTCAAGCATATTAGGCTTTATCACTGTCACCTCCTGAGGTCAAACTATTTGTGGCTGTATTTTAAACTGCTAGAGTTGTGAAGTCTTTTTCCTCGCTTTCTTCCAAAATGTAAGTATTAACATTAGCCCTATTTCAAATCTACTTCTATAAATTAAATGCAACACCAAAAGTAAAGTGGATTGGTATCAACTCCCAAACTTATCATGAATTTTAAGCAATTTAATCAAATCAACAGAAATAAACCAATTTTAATTCTTTATAAATTATGAGTCACATCCTGCATCAGATCCCTTTACAAATGCAGTTGTATTGCATGAACTAGAAAAAAATCTGAAGCAAAAAACATGAAGGAATAGTTAGAGCCTATGAAAACAGTTACTAATTCTAGCACGGTGAATTCACAGACCTGGGGAGAAAGTGAATTTTAAGTACTCTTTGCAGAATTTTTATTTTTTAATACCTGTGACTTTCCTTGCAAGAACACACAGCTTCAAAAGAGCAAATCTTAAAACAGTAAACTTCCTAGGGATTAAAAAAAATGTTCTTTTAGGTTATGTAAGGTATACTTACACATGGAAAAATCCTAAAAGAAGTTTACAAAAACAGTGACCCGGATGTCATCCTAATTTAGTGAGGAAGTATTACAGCTTGGTAGTATAAAGGCAATAATGTATAATATTTAGTGATGTCAGAGATTTCTAAAATTAGATTTTTGAAATACTGCTGATGCAGTGTAAGAAATATGGAAGAAATTGCTGATGAAATATTAACAAAGTATCCACAGAGCTCATGTAAAATATCTTTTTTGTATCATTACTAAAATCAGATGCAAGTTTCTTGTAATTTTAATCTACAAAAGCTTTCTTCTCTCATTTTAATATTATTTATTACATCATATCCATTCCTTCCAGAAGAACCTTCTTCCTCAGCAATTCAAAACTCTCATGTATTGTCAGGTGGATGGGGCTGATGAAGTAATATGTTTTTTCTACCTCTAATTTCTCATACTTGTATTAGCAGTTCTATTTCACATTATAACTGCAGGGTGGCATTCAGGCTGGCATTCTGTATAGCAACGCCTCATCTCAATCCAGAAGGAAAAATGAAAAAAAAAAAAAAAAAAAAAAAAGACAAAGGTTCAACCCATCTTGTCATTCATCTATGTAGCAAGACTCAGCTGTGAAATACAATTCCAATCATGTATTTGTAACTTTCCCCCAAAATATCTAATCATGTAATACTCCAAACACAAGCGAGGTATGTTTTGAAGTTAATGAGCTATGCTGTATGCAATGCAGACCTTTCCAGAAGGTTAGATTCCTGGATGGATTTTTTTATGTATTCAGTTATGGTTTAGCCTCATGTCGCAGCTTTTCCAGTTACTAAAGAAAGCCGTAAATACGGATTTTATGTGCTACCTACCCATGTAACCTTCTGGGTCATACAGCCAACTGCGTGTCAGATGTCAACTGCCACACTGGTCAATTACCGCCACTTGAACACAGTGTCTGCCACTTGCTGAAGTTGTCAGAATTCTCAGACCTCCACGTGTCACAAAGTTCACAATTTCAGCATATATCTAATGTTTTCTTTCCATGAAAATTATCACACGCAAAGACACTTGCTCTTTATAAACATGTCTTGATAAGTAGCACGTTGGCTTAGCAGCTAGGAATAGACATTACATTAGACTAACTTAACAAGCAATCAGAGCAGACTTTTTTTTCTGAAGTACTTCAATAATAACTAGTGTAAGATCTTTATGAATGAAGCAAAGAAGGAGCTATATATATATATATATGTCCAGTATATATATTGTTGAAAATGCAGATTTCATTTTTCTAATTTACACCAACTTTTCGTGCTATAGGATCCTATTTGTAACACCTGTCTTTTCCACGACTGCTCTATCTCCTCTCACGTCTCCCTTTCAAATCTAATGTCATTGAATCTATCATGCAAAATTACTGCCTGGGATTTCATTCCTCTGCTACCCAAATGATGTTCTTCCCTCTTCACTTCGCTGCAATGATTCTCACAAGCTTCCAGCAACCTTCCTGCCAAAACTTAAATCAAACAATCTCTTCTCAACCTGTTCAACTTGCCAGTCATACTCAGCAACAATGTCCAGAATCTCTTTAAAATCTTTTCCCGACAGATTCTGTGACTTAGGCCCCTACAAGTTCTTTTCTTACCACTCTACTTACTCTTATTTTGCCATCTGGAATATCCTCCTCAGCATCTATCTAACTTCTGGAAAAATTTAACCGTACTCCATCCCTAGCCCCCTCATCTTACTCTGTATGCTGAGACCTGTGTAATAGCACCCACTAACACAAACTAAGTTACCACTTCCTTGCTGCCACAGCGCACACCATCAGACTACCTGCCTCCCTTTCTTCCAGTCAGATCTCTGGACCTTTCTGTCCTACACAGTCAGTTAGATGTAATGCAGCCTCATGTCACAACCACTACAAAATCCCTTTCTGGCAGACTTTCTGTTATCCTGCTCTGACCGCAATCCCACACAGCTCAAAGAAAGCTCTGGGTCTTGCTCTCCTTGTGTCCTCCTTTCTCAGTCACAATGGACATGCCCGCCATCCTCCCAGCCGCTCACCGTAATACTGAGATATTATCTCTGATCTGACTTCCTTAGGGTTGTTGCAACTCAGAAGTCCTTTCTTCTTACAGATGAAGTCATTGTAACATCTCTTCGAGGTGATCTTTTCCCACCTTCACTAATTCAGGAAACCACATCCTAAATTCCTTTCATATAGTGTAAAGTTTCTCAGTGTTTTCTTTCCATGAAAATTACCGCAAATAATGGAACTCTCTGCCAGCAATTCAAGTTAGAATTTTTGTTTGGCGCCATGAGCGGCAAAAGACACATTATCGCAAATTAACACATAGTCATAGTATACTTCAATTGCTTTGTAAGTGAAAGAGTTCAAAAGAATAATTAGGTCAAAGTGCAAGACTCTCACAGAGCACGTTGTTCCTGTAGTATTATATTCATAATGGTGGATAGGGTTCACAAAGACCGTCTTCATGACTTACAATTTACTTATAATCTCTGTATATCCTTGGTGTGAATTTCACGCGACTGTGTGATTTTCTTATTAAGTTTAAAGAACTTGCATTCATATTGAAACTATGTAACCATATCAAAACAAGGTAAGACTACAGAATAAGCCTTTAAAGCTAACAGAAAAAAAAAATCTGATATAAACTATGTTGTAAAGAGAGGCAAAACCAATCACAGAGGCTCCATGAATTCTGAAGGGGTGGAAATAACCTGACAAAAATAGTGAGGAAAAACAAGGAAAATGCAAAAAGTAAACTGGCTATAAATTGTAAATAACAGATACTGTCATCCAATTTCAGAACTTCTTATTTAGTTTATTCACTTCGTTCTTATTCAGAATGGAAATATATAATCATAAATTACAAATGAATAATTTGTGCTCAGTAATTCTGTTTGCAATTCTGTTCATTCTCATTCTACTATATCTAATACTCAAACATAACTAGCTTTAAAAATATATAAATATTTGGGCTTTGACACGATATATTTCTCCCATCTGCTCAAAAGAAACTTGGAACTGAAAAATATCTATGACAACATTGTGATAATAACGAATGACACTCATATTCTTAAGGGAAAACCTTCCTGCTTTCTTTGTTAACCAGACAAGTAAAAACCTGTTATTAAATATGCTTTTTTTAAAAAAATAGAATTATCTCATCATAAAAAGAGTCTTAAAGGGTATTACACTTTCAAAATGAAGCCTTTTTTTATTAAATTGCTGAAAGTATTGAAATCAGAGGGCAACTTTTAGGGCTCATTATTTTTCCAAGAAAACCATCTCCTCCATCATTTTGACCAGCAAATTTTTTCAATAGCTATATGATGCTCAGTTTAAAATATCATGTGAAAATATGCACTGCTGTCCACTTATGTTTTCTTTGACAGCAGAATTTATAACCAGAAATATCCTACTTTGGTATAATATATTAGGGTAAGGCAGGCTATATTTATAAACATAACATGCAAAATTGAATACATTAATATTACTAATATAATTCAAATGATCAGAGATTTCCTGAAACATATCCTATACACCTTAAACATCCTGCCTCTGTGCAAAATTAGTTCAAACTAGCTAAAGGTGTGAATTTTACATACAATTAAAACACATTTTAGCCCCTCTTCAGACACTCTTCTTAAAAAGTTGAATGACCTTAGTTCACAGGCTAAAGTAAACTACATCAATTCCATGTCTGAACAACTACATTGAAAATTAATACACTGTAACTAATGTAGTAAAAATCAACATCTTCAGTTAATTATCCTGGTGGACAACGAGTCCTTGCAGCAAGGGTGGTCAACAGGAGGTTGAGAGAAGAGATCCTTCCTCTTTACTCAGCTCTGGTGAGGTCACATCTACAGTGTTGTGTCCAGTTCTGGCTTCCCCAGTGCAAGGGAAACATGGACATATTGGAACGAGTCAAGTGAAGGATAAAAAGATGACTAATGGACTGCAGTATCTCTGATATGAGGACAGGTTGAGAGAGCTGGGACTGTTTAAGTCTGGACAAGTCTCATGGAGCAATCAATGATTATACATATCTAATGGGGGGGAATAAACGGGTTGGGGCCAGAAGAAGACAGAGCCACTGTTCTCAGTGGTGCTCAAGGACAGGACAAGAGGTAGACATAAATCGAAACACAGGAACTTGCACAAAGAAACACTTCTTGTGAGGGCTGTCGAACACTGGAACAGGTTGCCCAGAGAGAATATTGCGTCTTTGTCCTTGGAGATATTACAAATCAACTGGACACAGTCCTCGGCGATTTGCTTTTGCTGACCTTAGTTGAAAAAAGAGGTTGGACCACATGATCTCCTGAGGTGCCTTTTCACCCTAGTTGTTCTATGATTTGGCTGTGACTTGCCATAGAGACTATCTATAATGTTTAATACTTCTTTAGACACAGTTCAGTATACAGTTTTCCCCTGGCACTAAACGAGTGTCTGGTTGCTTTAGCAAGAACTACTGGAACAGTAGAAGAAGTCTTTTTGAATTTTATGCTGTACAGTGCAAGGTTTCTGCCTCTTCTTGTAAGTAGATCCATATTTGATCTGTATTACTATGCTGGTAATGACATAAGATTACACATAAGAAGAATGCTCTACTTAGAGCACTTAATGAACTGTCCTGGAGCGAGTCCCTAGTCTAAGATTATAGACTACTAAACTCTTACCTTTCATAATAAGCTCATCTGAGGAAAAAAAAAAAAAAAAAAAAAAAAAAAGATTTCCTAGATAAAAATACACTAATAGTCTAAATTGTTTCTTGTAAAACAGTATTAGCAAAAAAAAAATCATTATATTTCATATCACCAGCCTGGTAGTTCAAAATACAATCAAATAGAGTAGGCACAAAGGCATATGCTTAAGTGCACTTTTAAATCCATCTTTATAAATGCATCTATAAGCAAAAGAACTCAAAAAAGTGAGACCAAAAGGAGAGACAAGGTATAACAACTCTATATTTAAGAAAAAAATCTAGCTTATATGCCCCAAGGATAGATGCTTTGCCCAAAGCAGCAGAAGTGAGCGCCTTTAATTTCTGGAACACAAACTCTTATCTCAATCAAGCATGAATGTTTGGAAATATCTGCAGCGCATAAGTACTCTTAATCCACCGTACAATAAAGTCATCTCCAACTGAGACGCCTACTGACTTCAAGCGTCGCTAGAACAATTTATATGCTATCATAGAATTACTGGTAAAAATTAGTTCATATCCTACACCTTATGAACATACACCATCATCCGCTGTAAGCCTGTCTCTAATTTGAAAGAGAGAAGGCAAGATTCTAGTATTAATATTGACACAGTTTTTACTCCTATGAAATGAGTAAAGATCAATTATAAAATTAATAAAGTTGTCTGAAGAGAGGACATCTGAGCACTAGAAAAAAAGAAATGAGACGGTTTCTATCTTGGCTGCTGCTGTTGCAAGGCTTGAAAGCAGAATCTCCAGAATTAAACACCTGAGCTGCTACAGTTTTAGCTTGAGAGAGATACCTCTGTGCAACAACTACAGCATCTTCAAAAGATGAGACATGACAGTGTGACATGTAATATCAACTGGCAGCAGTATTATCCTGTAAAGAATACTCCAGTAAATGTAGCATATTCATCTGTGAGGGGCTGTTTCTAGTGATGAATACTTGAAAAGTTAACAGGCAGAGAGTACTTTGCTCAGCTAGAGATAATAAAGCATAATTTGCTACTGCTGACTTTGGGATACTGACAGACACAGTCTCATAACAGTGATAGATTTAAAAAGAAAAAGACAAAAGAAAAAAGAAAACAGATAAGAAACATTTCTTAATTACAATTAATGACAAAAAGATGAGGAGAGTTGACTAATATGGCTTTTCCAAGTCAGAATATACTTGATTTTGCTGAAACTTCAACTTTTTTTTCTGGATTGTATTTTTTTAAACAAATCTCAACTTCTATCCAGTTCATCAGAAAAACAAAACTCCAAATGTGTCCTGGGCATAATGATTATTCCTACTAAGAGCAAATTTGCATACAGTATTGATGAGTAAAACATTTGGGATGATACCACGCACAATCATCTACCACACAGAAAGAGACATTCTATACAAGGAGAATGCACAAAATCTACGTGGATATATGGGAAAGAGCAGATAAATGTACTTTAACACATCCCCAAATAGGTGCCCATTAAACAGCTTGCTTTATTCAAAATTACTGGCAGAATTTTGCACCTTTTGGAGTTGTACTACAAAATCACTTCACACAATCATCCTGAAAGTCAAAGCCTCCATATTACTGATAAAGAAACAACTACTGCAGAACAGAAAAGAATATTAGCTTTACTCCTTGCAGTATGGCAAAGATTGACAGGGAAGTACTACTGGAGAAGTAGTCTCCGAAAAGGGCAGGGAGGTGAAGAACACTTTCACTACGAAATGCCTCAAGGGGATTACAAGATGAGCTCACAGGAAGTCAGAAATGAACAGAGTGAAAATTTCCAGCAATTGTTCACAACACTTGCAGAAAAGGCAAAAAAAAAGGGAAGGCTCACATTGGAGCAAGCTTGTTTCTGCTTGACTCACTGAAGACATTTTTCCCGACTAAATCACCCACCCATGTGAAAATGCAAATAATGCAACATTGCCACATTCAGCAAGACCTGTGGTGAACCTCTCTGTTTAAAGCAGTCACATGAAACTAAGCCGTCTGGAGACATGCATCTAGATTTTCAATGTGTATAAAAGGTTAGAAGAGGTGGTCTAGGCCAATTCCTATTTTCAAATACGGGGAAATTCCTCATTCCCCCGCATTATACTCACAAGCAATGTAGTCACTATAGGGAACTGCAAGGGATCTGGAGACAATGACATTGTGGAATATCACACATCTTTAATAACACCACCTTCCCCATCCCCCAAAAGCAACACTCAGACACACATGGAGTGAGACGGTGGAAAAAAGGACTTTCAACATGTATTTTTTACTGACTCGGCCTTTTAGAATACCATATCAACTTCAGAGAAAATTAAATGAGGAAAACATTGCAACAGCCCAGGGACACTTCTTAAATTTTGTGATTACATTTTAAGTGCTCTTTGTCACAGATATCATAAACTGATTAAATCATTTCATGGCTGACCCCTACTGACTATGCTAAGTGAAAAGAGAGGGCTATTAATAACTACCCATTTCTGACAGCTGCCCAGGGGCAATGTAGCCTTTTGCAGCAATAAAACGACTCCCCAGCTCACTTACTGAATGTTAAATATTGATTCATATTATGAGTGTTGTCAAACACAGGCTGCAGTTCTGAAGATCCGTACTGGCAGGTCATCAGGAATAGCATTAGCAAATGTCAGGTCAGGAATCAAAAGGCTGCTGGACTCTTTAGGGATGAGATTTATCGATTCCATAAAACGTGAAACAGATCAAGTACTTGTGATGATGGAAACGGTCATGGCAGAATGAGGCTGAGCTTAGCAGGATGTATATCTCAGAAGAGAAGCATCACACAAAAATGTTGACCATTGAAACTAAGTTTTAAAGGTTGGCATGTCCAGAACAAGGATGACTGCAGCTGCCAGCTCACAACAGACCTTGTTTTAGGGCTAAACACCTTTGGCCAAAGCTATGTATCTAGCTTGCATGCTCAAGAAATCAGTCACTAAATACTGTAAATCTAACCTATTATTTCTAAAAATTAACATCATGATTTGGATAAAATAAGTAACATATCAAGTTCTAATCAAGTAATACCAAATTCTGTATTTTCTTAATGTTGCTTTGAACATCCATGACAAACAGAATATATTATAATGACTCTATCAATATTCAAATGTTTTTTCAAGAATTTGAAACTTTTTTCCACCTCAACTATACAGGAAATTTTCTGTGTGTTACAATTTTTTTTTTTTTTTTGCTCTTGTGCAAGTAGAACAGATGATTTAACAATACCCAGGACACTATTAAATCATTTCTAAAAAAAAGTCTCCCTTCAACCTTCTGTTTGGATATGTGAAGGGTAAATACATAGGATGCATGGAAAGACAAAACTGTCCTCAGATGCCTAGGAAAGCTAATGTCATGCTATACCATGCCCACTTCATTGTATGCTCTTTAGAAAAATCTGAAATCAAATCACAGCTCTAAATATTTTGCTTGATGTGCACTCAATAGACAAAAGCTTGATAAAAGATGGTAATTATAGATAATAGGCTTGAAAATGAATGGCATAAACAAACCACAAACTCATATAAATAACAACACTAATGATTTAAACTTTTAAAGAAACTATTTGAGAACCCAAGAGATGGCTATCTGTTGATAAGTATTTCCTAAAGAAGGCATAAAACTACACAAACTACTCAAAATAGGTAAGATCCTTCCTTTACAATTTAAAGCACTAACAGGATGATAATGTAAATTCATAGAATGAGATTTAAGGGTAGAAACCAACCTAGAATACATTTATTAAAGACTTGTGAACATGATTCTAGCTTTTGTTACATCTACGGACATTTTGCAAATAAGTTCAACAGAGACAAGATTTTACCTGCTGTGTCCTGCAATTCTATCTACAATAGGAGAAACATGTAAAGGAAAAATTAGGAAACTTTTAGAATTCCTGATGTAAAAATCTTTTAAATATTTTCATAAGAAGGCTCTGAAGACTCTCCTCTCTTAAGATACATATAGATCACTGCATTTGAATGCCGTCTCATCAAAAAAGTTCTCAAGAAAGCCACCTTAATTTAGTGACAGAAAGCATTTTAGAGAATATTCTGTGTTTAGTTCTGTTATCGGCTTCAGCTTCTCTACGACCAGACTGCTGTTCACAGCGGCGCTGCCTTGTCCTCACTCGCACCCTGTGCTGACACGCTCTGAACAAGCCTAAGAGCGACCTTGAGCACCAACCTCAGGGGCAAAACGCTTCCACTGCTGTTCACTGAAGTAGACCAGGCATTCAGATAGATGAGGCAAAAGTCCCTGGTCTACCTTTTAGCACATTAATAGCTGTTGAAATTCCATAGAAATGTGCCTCTTCTTCCTTCAAAGCTTGGAAGTTTTCTCCAAGAGTAAATTTCAAAGTTGCTTTCAGAAATGTTCAGATCTCACGTATTCTCAGTAGAGGAAATGAGCTATTGACAAGCACCACGTTGAAGAAAATATTACCATTTGAAAAACTGAAAAACAGAACTTAAAGAACTGCTGCATTTAATTAATTCATTCCTCCAACTGTGTGATAGAGGAGTACCTAAAAAATAAAATAAAACACTGTCACTAAAACAAATTTTACACACTGAAACATTCAAACACAGTTTTTCACAAGTGTTACCTGATGGTTTATGCTAAAAACATGACTCTCATCCTGCCAAGAGTCCCAGCTTTCAGAAGCAAATGTTTGTGAAGCTGGCAAAGAGAAATGAAAGCATGCATGCACTGGTTTTGTGTCATAGATCTGAACTTACGGGGAAAAAATGTAGTGTCCAGATTTTATAAAATATTGCACAATTCATCTGAAAATTTTGCACATGTAATACTTATCTCACTCTATTCGGGCCCTTTTTTATTTAAGATGAAAAATCCTTTAGCTTAATAAAGCACGCAAGACTGTTTAAAGATACACTGGCAAAGCATGTAAAATTTCAAAAGTTCATTAATATGGAACCAACTAGTAAAATACTACATATTTACTTACTTGCAATATAAGGATTTCATTCCAACCAATATGTTTTCTAATATTTTTTTTACCTTTATAGAGGCAGGGGAAAGGAGAGGAAAGAGGAACAAGTTTCATAATTATAAAAGGGTTCTATCCTTCCAATTTTCTCTGTAAGTATTTTTAGATAATTTTATATTGTGCAAATATGTGAGAAGATATACAATATGCTCTGGCATATTCTTTGTCTTTGGTTCATGCATTTTCCAGCTTCTTGGACATTTTCAGAGTTCATGCAACATCCCAGAGAAGAAAGGTATCCAAACCACTTTTTCCTTTTAAGTGGCTCAAAGAATGTGGCAAGTTAAACTTCACAGGATGAATTTTGACATGAAGATATATCTACTAAGCTTTAATTCAGAGTGAACACCTACATTAACTTTTTTTAAAGGAAGTATGATCAAAGTTCAAAAGGGAAGGAATTTTGTTCATGTTTACTCATGGAACAATTAAAATCACAGGAAATTCTGTAATATGACTAAAGTCCTTTAAACTCTTCTAATATCTTTTGTTCATTCTATCTACAGAGTAAGTAAAATCTGCAGTAAGTTTACCTACTGTTTTCTTAAATTTAGAGGTTAAAAAGAGGTTATTTTTATATGGCTATGTTTACTCTATTAAAGTAATACGCACTGTACAATTTTTTTCAGTTACAAAAATTACCTCTGAAGAAAATAAAAAAATATTTTCATATTCTCAGAATTCTGATCTGACAGCCATGGGGCAGGTTATGAAAATGCATTAGGGACACTTTAATATACTGAAGTGTAAAAGGTAAAGTAACTAAGCATCATTTGGGTGGCCTTTTAAAATAAATGTTAATAGAGCAATGTTAGGTGACTAAGTTTCAAATGACAAAAAATTAGACTGTATGACTTTACCCTTTAATGCCTAATCACTATCAACAGAATAAACATTTTCATTTCAAACCACTGGCCTCATTCAGATGCTTTTCTGTTTGCATGAGGCAAAAGAATATGAAATAGAGTAGTAGTGTACTGTGTAGTATTGCCAGACAATATTCAAATATTTAAAGTCTAAACCCACGATTTAATAATTCTTTCCAAAGACAGAAATCCATTAATAAGCAAAACATGTCAACAACTTAATTAAATATTTCATAGTGAATGTAAAGTTATGCAGTGTTAAATTTTATTTTTTATGGTATCACATTCACTACTGATATGCTACACAACAGATAATACATTCTGAATTTTTCTTTGTTTATTAACAAGCCCTGGTAATTAACTTCCTTTTAAATCACAAGTATGATACTATTTTAATTTCCCTCACATTCCCTACCCTATCATTTGGAATCACATTAAGCTGACTCTTAGCAGGCCACCTGGTGTAATTCTATGACATTGAAGTGAGCTGTTCTGGTATGCAGGAAACACTGACAGTCTTCTCTGCTGAAATCCATTTCTCTAACTGATGACAGAGCTGGGGGAAATTAATTTTTACTATTCATAAATACCTGACAGGTTTAATATAAATGTTTTGAAAAAGGCCTCAGCATATGCTGCACATACATTATACATGCAGCAGTGCACTGGAATATTGTATTTCCAAAGCATTCAATTTCTAGATCACTATTTGCTAAAACTATTGAAATTTCTCAGATTACTTCCATATTGCAATTTGCTTCGTATACGTTTAAAGCAACAACAGAGGCCTCCATAAAACCTTTCAGACACTAGAAAAACAGACATTTAGGACAATCTCTTTGATAGTAAGGGTACAGAGAAGTACATCTAATAGTTAGACTGAAAAATTAATGAGGAATGAGTAGCTTAATGCATATGTGATCAGAGACCACAGAGAATTCAATTACAAGCCTAGAGGGCCAAGAACATTTTCTCATGGAATACAGAATATCCAATAGTCTTGAAGCCGTCTGAGCAATCTGAACATCAGCCCCAAACCTCTGCGAATCCCACATTGTCTCTACAAAAAGAACAAGAACGGTGCTAAGCTTACAGGGAAAGCTTATTTGCAAAGGTCTTCCCAACACACTCCCATTTATTGTTATATTTGCCATCTAAGCAAAGAACTGCTACCCAGACCAGCTGGGAGAACAGAGACATCCCAGGTTTCCAAAGTACTCATGCATATAAATAACATGGGTATCAACAAAATCAAAGCATCTAGAAGTCAGGAGAAAAAAAGTAAAAAAGAAAGAAAAAAAAAGAAAAAAAAAAAAGGGACATCCAGAAGAAACCATTGGTGATCTGTTTTTATGTTAAAAAATATGCTTGATCATTCTACGCTGTCAGACCAATTGAACTTAATCTGAATTCTAAAATATAGTAATAAACTAACAGCATTCATGCCTTGACTACTCCTGTGGTTTCAGTAGACTTGCAAAGCAAGGCAAGTTGAAGGAGAATAAGGCAAAGCACAATTAACCACAAATACTGAACACAAGACACAGAAATTCTCCCTAAACATATGAATACAAACACTGATTCTAGTTTTACACAGAAAACAAAACAAATCAAATAAACAAAACAAGCCAGCTTACACAGTGTGATCATTCATCACCTGTACATCTCTGCTATGGCTATACCTACACGTCAGTGCCTACTTCAGATTCAGACACATTTGCTACCTGGAACCAAACGAAACAGCAGCAGAGCCCAAAAGATTAATTTTTGATCACAGAGAACAAATTACATTAATGTAAGAATAATTTTTTTTTAAAAAAAAAGTTTGTCTAGCAAATAGATTTATGATTAGAGATGTTAAAAAATGTGAGATTTAGGATTAAAAACTGATATTTTGAAGGAATAGAAATAAAAGTCCTATAAGTAGGATCAAATATTATATTTCAGCATTATTTCTCAATACAGCATCTACCACAAGAAAGAAAGGAGACATCTGTATAGTCTTTTTATTGGACTATAACTTAACAGTGCCATAGTATTAGACAGTGTAAGAATTTGGGACTCTTCATTTGCTATCTCACAACTGTTCTAATTTTTCTAGCTTTTATGAGGAAAGATGTAAAATATTTTGGGACTGGAAGGTAAAACTGGATGATTTCAGAGGTGCTAAGTCTACAGAAAAAAATGCCTCTGGAGACGAAGATGCTGCTTTTCTAAATCAGACCCTTTCAAAATGTCAATAAGTCCGTAAAATAACTTACAGTTATGTTAAGTGAGTACATGTAAAGTATATCTGAAATAACTAAAGTACAATTTTAGACCTAGACTTTCTGAACAAAATAATACTACTTTCCTTCAGTGCAATTTATAGCTATGTTTTCAATAAGAGATAGAATAATGTCATTTTACTCAGTTGATGGCAGTTTTGTGGTACTTGCAATTGGTTGTCAGTCAAAGAGAGTCTAAACACAAGACAGCCTCTGGTGATAATCATCTGTGTAAGTGGTTTAATAAAGTTTTGCGTCACACTGAATGTACTCAGATTTGCTCAAAGCCAAATGCTATTATGACACATTTTGTATAATTTTTGAATTACATATACATCCATATGTATTTTTAGCAATATTTTTATTTTCTCTGCTTTTCCTGCAAAAGGGGAGAAGGGAAAAAAAAATAATAATTCTATATACTCAAATATTTAGAATAAGCACGTCAGGAGGACACCACTCAGCTCGAAGAATCTAGCCCTAAAGCAATTTAACCAGGTGAAGGAGAAGTGGCCCAGCCCATCCACTCTTGAACGGACAGCTAAGAGCAACTAGTGGTAAAAGAGGTGAACAACATGCCACTGCTCTAGTGGGAAAAAAAAAAAATCAAGGTTCCCCACCTGGCTTCCTTTGAAAGGGTTTGTCCTGGGTTATTTTTGCCAAGCTGTCATATTATTGTCTGTGGTAGGTGCACTGGAGATCCCATTCCTCTCGGAAAAGTAGAATTTCGTATGCTTCCACGGCAGATTTAATTTGAGCAGGCAAACAGACCATGCCTAGTGATTCCAGAAAAACCTCATAACCTCCCATTTCCCTTAAATCTCTCATGTAGATTGAAACTGGGGATCTGTTCAAAGAAAAGCCAGAAGGTTCAACAGTCCCTTAATGCTACAGGAACACCACTAGGACCCTTTGAAACCTGCTCACTAGGGAAGGAGAAATACTTCATTGCTCAACAGTCATATTCACTGGCTTCCCTGATTCAAATGAATACTGCGGCGTGACTGTTATCCAGTTAAGTCACAGATAAATAAACCATTTATTTAAATTAAACTATTTAATACCATTATAAGTTTTTGTAGACATCTGTGTTATATTAGCAATAACACTACTACACATAGGAAAAAATGGCATACCAGTTCTATACAAAAGTAAATCACTCATCCTACATTAAGCAAAGAGTTAATGGGAGTCCAGCAGGATAAAAAAAACTATCAAACTTCCCCAAGTATTATATTCCACTACTTATATTCAGTATTATTCACCCCAAAATTCTGTGTTTGTATCCTGAACTCCCAGATATTCTAAGGCTTTACTACCATTTGCACAATCACCATCCACACTTACCTGACACATTTCATCCAAGCAGCTAAGCTTCATACACAAGAAATGAAACAATCCAACCAGATAGCTGAGAATACATCTCTCTCACATTTTGGTACTACTAGAAGGAAAACAGACAAAACAAAACAAAAAACCAGACAACTTAGGGAGGTCTACAAGATGATGAAAGGAACCTCACTGCATTTTTCTTAATTATGATTTAAACACTAAGTCATCTATGTTAGTAACCCTTATAATTAAAGGATTAGTGAAAACCTAAAGATTTCTGATATCACAACCGCCGTTTTAGCAATAACTTTTGACAGCTATTATGTGCTTTTCAAGAATTTCTGAAAAATAGCAGGATCATTTCTTCAAGAAATATATCATGAATATAGAGAAGGCAGTGCCATATATAAGATGAATTTCCAAAAACACTGTAATCTAAGTAAAACTACAAACAAAAATATTTTCTAAAAAAAAAGCCTGGAAAAAAAAAAGATAGAAAAAATTAACCGATACTATGTACACAAATCATTAAAATACCTTCAGTTTATACTACTAATTAATCTAGATTTATGACAATGTTTTATGACAATATTTTTTAATTATCATGTCAACTGCATCCGATTAATTCTATGAATGCTTACACAATTACAAGATTCCTTTTCTTTTTATCTGGTTAAGATATTCCCTTACAACAGTGCTTTTCAGAAAAAGTGCACTGAAATACAAATTTATATTTTGCCAGTCCTAGCAATTGATTTAACAACATGTAGAATCATTAGATGTCTCAAATAAAATTCACAGTGTCACCAATAATTCATCTTCCCCAGAAATCATCTGTCAACTGACACATCTTCCTCGCTAACTTTTATCTGGTTATGAACAGAAGTATATACTCAAAACTGATTTCGGCCCATTCTTCTCACATTATGAAGGGCTAAGATACTGCAGTTATGCTCCAGTTGTACTTTACGTGATACTCTATCCTCGGTTGTCTTTAAAAGCTCCGTAAGAGACTGAAGCGCAATTGCAGTATCTTAGTCTAAGATAAACTAAACAAGCTAATTTATCAGAGGAAAGGACAAAATTCCCTTACATGCATTGTAGTTGGTGAAAAAAAAAAGCATGAAAAAAAGTGTATGAATTCACAGTCAGTCTTCTCAATGAGGAGTTACTAGTGGAGTCCCAGAAGGATCTTGAGTCGGAGCTACCCAGCTGGAGAGAAGTTTCAATACAGGCATAAGTAACTGTAGGAAACACAATCGCTGCTTGAGCAGGGGGGTTGGACTAGATGATCCCTAGAGGCCCCTTTCAGCCTCAACCATTCTGTGATTCCGTGAATCTAGGGAAGAACCATGAAAAAGGTGGAGAAAGAACAGACTAATCTCAGACTCTGGAACTATTCTTTTCAAAGAGCTTTCTAGAACAGCAGGAGCCTTTCACTCGGATATAAGAACCTTGTTTTTTTCTCATTCTGTCCCTCTTCGACATACATACACACTGACACAGAGCAAACAGGCCCTATTCCTAGTTGTAGCTAATATAGATGCACACAGTTATTATTATGCACACAAAAAGCAAAGTCTCCTTACATTCATACAATATATGAAAATTCACAGTGTAAGAATTAATGTTACTATACTGTTTTATTGCCTTATCTGGATTAGAACACTAGAGTAAGAATACACTACACAACACTAGCACCCTAAAGTAAGTTTCATTGTAAGTTAATCACATTGTATGTATAATAAAATAGATAACATCTGATCACACTTCCTTTACTGAGTATCTCTTAAAGGGCTGTTTTCTTTATAAGCAAAGGGGCATCCCCTTCTCCTGAGTAGCTGTGTATGTTTATCCTCACAGAATGAAATTTTCTTTGAGAATTGAATGCACTGCATAGCAGTGCCTTAAACAAAAGAAGCAGAAGAGGTTCTGCCTTGCTCTAGGAAAGGTTCCATTTATTTATGTAATTCTGAATTATTCTTTCACAAACTGAAGCTGAATTTTCTGTTCCAAAAGAAAAGAGATTTTAAGAGATCGTATTAAAACTCTTGTGAAATATCACTTTTTTAAAAAAACTGTTTGACATAAAAGACTTTAGAAACATCATGAAAGAAAGACAAGATGACAAAGAGACTCATTAATACAGGGGTACAAAGCATACAGGAATAATTTACTGAGTAGGCTGTACACACTGGACAATGTGTAAAAGGATAGCAAAAACATATAAGAAATATATATTTAAGGTATCATAAAGCTTTGCTAAGAGATTATAGACCAACAAATGGGCTAGAAAAACAGCAGTCAAGGGATATAAGACCACACAGAAAAACTATATGAAATAGTTGTGGAACACAGATGAGAGAGTAGCACGTCCCAAGGACCAAATGGAGGAGGGCTAAAGGCACTCAAGGATTAAACAGCTGAATTGTACGTACCCTTTCAAGTAAAGCTGTCCTTATATATAAGGACTGGTAATATAAACCGGTGCTTAAATATGACAAATATTTATGAAAAATGGAAAAAAACAAACAAATAAACAAAACCCACTCTAATAAGCTCATATAAAAGGAAGTCCAGCTTCACAAACTGATTGAGGTCAACAAAAATGAGAATGATTCGGTTGTTATAGTCTGATAGGATTTCCAAAAGACATTTGATAATACTTCTAAGATAAAAGCTATTGTTCTCTTGTTGATTAAAAGGTAAGGAAAAAAGCACAAAAAATACAAAATAGAAACCCAAGTAAAGCATGAGTTTCCAGAGCAAATGGAAGTCACCAGCACAATATTTCAGGGCTCTGCTGAGAGACACTAACTCAGAATAATCAATTGAACAAATTGGTGAAAACTTAGGTGATGGTTGCTTCTGGAAAAAAAAAAAATATAAGGAATCAGTACAACATGGAGTAACAGCTTAAAAAAAAGGAAACAAATTTAAGAATCATTAAGGAATTGAGAAAATGCAGGGAGTATTATTAGGCCATTGTATAAGTGAGCTCACATCTGGATAATTACAAGCAATTCTGTGCAACCTTCTTGAAGAAGAATAAGATCAGAAAAACACTCAAGGACAACAAGAATCACTAGAGGTTTCTTTAAGAGGAGCAAATAAGAAGACTAAGACAGTTTTTGAGGTGTCCACACAGCTGTAATCCAGAGTTCAGGAACTGTGTTGCTAAAAATAACATACCATTATAGTGTTGCTGTAAATAGCTTAGACTGTTAGAAACAGCCTAGTGAGAAGATGGGGACTACAGCACCAAAACACCGTATTTTAGTCTAAGATGAGAAAGGATATTCATAAGAAATCAACAAACTTTTTTTTTTAAGTGATTAATTGAAAATCTAAACTGAGCACTGGTAATTAAATATTTTGCTCTAAGTAACTTATATCAAGGATAGATAATTCATCAGATTCCCACAGCATGATTGATCCAACAATTATTTTTTAATTTTCTCCTCACAGTACCACAAATTACAACAATGAACCAGCTATTTCACACACACATAATGAAATAAAAAAAAAAAAAACAGGTCATACTCAAGGACCTAAATTCACAGTATGCTATTATTAAAGAAGCCAAAGAGATGTCTACATCAATGGCTACTTGGTATATATTAAAGGTATTAACCAAAAAAAGAAAAATTCTTTTGACTCAAAATAAAAGACTCAAAGATTATGTCCCATTTTTGGGGAGCATCACTTGTCCACATTTTGGTCTATGCAGTGGGGAAGGGGAAGGGAACTTATTATTAAAGCAAGCTCAGTAACTGATCAGTCAGCCTATAATTCTGACAGATCATTTTTAATACCATAGAATGAAGAATACTGCCAAAGCACACAAGTCTCTAGATCATATAAAAATCCTTTTTTGATGGATGTGGTTCTCTACCTAATTTACTGTCTCTAAAATATTTATAACAAGGACCAAATAGCAAGAATGACAGTTGTAACAACAGTCTGCAGGACTGTATTTGTGGTACCATTAGATACAAAGACAAATTAAAATCATGTATTTTCACAGCCCACACATTACATTGTGGTCAAGATCAAAGTGATGGCCACATGTCATTTTGCTAAGTGATTTGTACTTTCCCTAGCTAAAGCAATAGTGCTAATATATTAGCAGTTACAAAAAGTTGTTGTTGCTCTTTCAGATATATGTATCTAGCAACAGCCCTTTGATCTTGATAATCCCGCACTGTAACCAGATTCCTGTTTGCCCAATGTCAAGTACACTCCTGGTCTCAGCTGGAGAGCATAGCATGGGGTGAACTGGGATACAGTAAACAGAAAAAAAAAGTAAATTCCAAAATCTACATGAGAGGGAAAAGAAAATGGAAGAAAGCCTATACCTGTGTCTTAAGGCTAACAAAAATCAAAAACTAATCCAATTACAAATCCTGGATTTCAAAGGAACAGAACAGAACACAATAAAACACGCAGGTGACTGAAAGTTTACATTTTTGTGACCTGTGCTTGCTGTGCACAACACCTTCTGCTCACACTCCTGACAGTCAGGAGTAAGCCCTAAGGGAGTTGTTCTAAGTGAGGGTTTCTCTACATCTCTTTGAATAGGAATACAAACTGACAGAAAAATAACTCAAAATTGCTATAAAATGATTGGTATCTCCAAATGCACAAGCGACTGCCATGTACGTCAATGTAACACGTTTTTTCTGATATTGTAGCAAGTTAAAACATAGTCCTTTAGGATTCTATCAAATGCAGAAAAAGTTACTCATGTTAAAAATAAGTCAAACGATAAAATTTGAAATCCTTGACCTTTATTATTCAAATGCTGCTAGTCCAAACCCATTGGCTTGTTAAAATAAATCTATTTTTGACAGAAGCAAAGGTGAAAAAAAGAAAACTCTGTTTCAAACTTATGTTTTCCTGGCACAGAATTCCACTGGAAAACTGTCACACCACGGGGTCTGGATACCCCACACAAGCCTTTCTGTTGAACGCGATTTGCTAGAGTCGCTTCTACAAAGCGAGGCATCCCTGCCATGCGGCATGCACCTGCCTTCAGGAGCCACTGGGAACAATTTGCCAGAGGTACAACCTCTGTTTTTGTAGAGACAGATTTATCCAACGCTTTCAAGCAGCCCAGACAGCAGGTGAGCTATACCTCACAACCGCAAGAGAGGGACATGGAAACGTCCAGGTCTAGCGGCACAAGAGCGCGAGATGAAAGAAAACTATCCAAGAGTTGGCTGGTGGGCACCAAAGGACAAGCTCTTTTGTTTGCCTATAATCCAAGAAAAGGATTGATGTAGTAGCACAGACATCTCTCAAGCAGAAAAGCACACAGAGAAGAACACAGATCATGGCATACAGAAATATCAGTCAATGGCAGCACAGACATGAAACCCCCACCCCCCTTTTTTTTTTTTTTCCTTCTCTTGTATTTTATTAAATGCAATCAACTACCTCATATTACAGGCCCACTGGGTCTGTTTAAATCAATTTATTCCTGCTAGCTCCTGTTTTGATAGTTTCTGCAAACACTTCCAACTCACTTAGGTGGGTAGCTGATCCAGGGCAACTAGTGGCAGAGAAAGAAAAAAGCAAAAATCTTCTCAAATACTAAGCAGGAAGAAGCTAAGACTCACTTAATTCTAAGTAGTGTCTATATCGTAAAAGTAGCATCAAAAGAGATATTTTTCAGCAACGAGTGCATGGTTTTGGCCAAGGCGAGTTAAGAGCTCCATTTGATTTCAGACTTATGATCAACTCTGCCAATAGAACTTTTGCCTCCTCCGATTTAATAATTTATTTCCCATCACATATTTAAACCCAGAGAATTCTGTTACAAGGAAATTCACTTATTAGTGGAGTAAGGGGACTATTGTAGACAGGTACTTTCAGCTAAACATATAGATTCCAGATATTACTGCTGCTTTGCATCTCATATTTGTCTAACAAGCAAAAAATGGGTGCCAAATAGACCCTGGACACACACATTTACAGTAATAACTGTAAATAACTTGATAACTGTAAATAGGATAGGTGCCTCTGCTGTACTTAAAATACACACATGATTTTTTCAGCATGTGCTAAATTCTCCCCACAACAGAATCATCAGAAGCCTTGTATTCTATATTCTACTTCTTGCAGTACATCCAATTCCAAGGATGACTGATTCCCGTTTGATTATTCTCAGTGATGACTACTCTCATTTGCATCTGGTCAAATTTTGCTACTTATTTTTCAGAAGATTGCAAAAGATCCGAAAAACTTGTCCATTTTCTCCAACTTCATAAGTTGGTTTAGACCACATGTAGAGGGCTACTAGCTTGAGGCAAACACAGAGATGTTGAGGGATGGGAACAAGTTCAAAGGAGAGTCAGCGAGATGGCTGTGGGGCTGAAGCCCCAACTCTATCGGAACAGTGAGGAAATGAGACTGGAGAAGAGAAAGATCTTGGAGTAGGCATCTAGTACCTACAAAATTTTCAGGAAGATAGACTCAAGTTCTTTACAATGGTGAATGTCAAGAAGATGTAAATTGAAACAAGAAAGTTTTCAACTCGTGGACAAAATTTCATGACATGAAAATCTTTTCAACATATGTTCTGAAAAAATATATGTTTAGAAAGAGAACAGTCAATATTAGTAGAAACTTTAGATTTCAATCTCTTTCTGCCTAAGTTTCAAAGCTTTAAAAGAAAGATAAAAGCATCACGGTCTACCAAAATACTGTGAAATAAATAAATATAATTTTACAAAGTACTCAGGAGAAAGGATGTCTGTAGAAAGTCTATTTGAAATTAACAATTCTATGTATAGAGGAGAGCTTGAATAACCACCAATAAATAAAGCGTAAGACCACAGTCAACATACTCCAACAATTACTATTTTATCAAGTGTTTTGCTGTAGAAAAAGAGAGAGTCAAAACAAATAAATGTCAAAACAAAGCAACAATGTTTCATGTCTTGTAAAAACTAAAAAGTGAATACCATAAAACTAAACGAAAGAAGCTAGCACATCTCAAGCTGCAAAAAAAATTTGAAACTCTATATTCCATTTAGAAGAGCAAAGCAAACAAAAGCTCTGAACATTTTCTGTCTCCTTATATTATAAAGAGTAATACTATTGATGATAGAAAATTAGAGATGAAAAAGTTACAAATATTACACTGAATACTCAGATATAGTACAAAATAATTTCCTTGGAGTACAAGTTTAACAAGCTATTTTGGTTTTGCATTTTTCTTCTTTTTTTAACAAGGCAGTTCGGAGAAAGATTAGTCCACACACTGAATAGTTGAAGGGTTATTAACCCCAGAGAGAATTTACTCTAAATACCCTTTAACAGTATGCAGATCACTATTCCAGTTCAGGCAGAGACCACAAGTGCACTCTTGTGTACATGGCTTTTGAGGGATAAGAGTATTCAATAAGCAAGCCACTTCACCTCAGGCTGGAGGGAAGGAAAGTAGACCGTCACTTTTCCAAACCAATTTACATTCTAAAATAGGTCACAGAACAGTTCTGTTCCCAATTGCCGGCACTTGGAGATTCAATATAATCTAAAATTTAAAACTTTGCCCAGTACATCAGCCAATTTTTTAAAATGTTTTATAATGTCAAGTTGGAGCAACATCTGTAATTGTAGTATCAACATTTATTACAAAAACAGAGACCTCATCTAGATCTGGATGGTTTATTAATTATAGAAATATATAGCTAAGGGCAGTTACTACAGTAGAGTCTAGAGTTTAATATGAGAAATGAAAGGAGAGGAATGAGAGAAAGTAATAAAATCCACATACAGATTAGGAACTGCAACAAAACAGCAAAAGAGCTCACAGGAACATGGTCTAATTCAAGTAGAAGTCCTGTTATTAACCTTACTGCTCTCTGGATCTGGCTACAAATAGCCTAAGCAAGGTGACAAAAGTAAACACTAGCAGTTCCAAGAAATCCACTCCACTCTCAAGTCAATGCTTTGCTCATTCTTGATGTTTTCCCTACTGGAAATTACTGAGAGTCAGGGGAAGACGGTACTCCTTGCCAAACACAAAGACCCTGACTAGATAGGACCAAGCATCCCTTTTAACTATGTGTTACGAGGCAAAGAGTACTTTGAGAGAATTCAGGCTCGAGTTCTTCCACAGATGACAACTACATGACACAAGACAGTGGATATTCTTTAGTATGGAAAACTAGTTTTACTTCTATCAAATCATACATCATTTCTTATTTCTTCAGCATTTATTTATAGGTTTATTATAAATGTCATTCAATTTCTGATGGATTTGTTTTTTAATTACTTACAGAATTTTAATGGTTTATATCTAGTACATATATATTGTTAACATTAAAAAATGTCTATTTCATGATCAAAAATAACCCTGATTGAAATTCTCTAGTAGTTGTAGTTATTACAGACATGCTAGTAAAATAGAAAATTATTGCAATGCATCACAAAGAAAGAAGAGAAATATTTAGTGAAAATCAAATTCAGAAGATTATTCATTACAGAATGTAATGCTATAATCATGGCAGAGTCACCATCTGAAAGAGGAGAGAGATATTTGATCTTAAACTTCTACAAACCACCCTTCAGCTCCCAGAAATTTTTCATGATCTGATTCAGATAGAAAGAAGTAATACATATTCAAAATTAAGTTTGTGTGTCTGCTTGTATTTGTGCATGAAGGTATACCCATAAACACACAAAATATAACATCTGGGTATATATGTGGGTATATATATACACAAAATATAATAAGTTAACCAAATGGGTTGTACAATAGTGAGCTGATGAAAGCTTTACTGAAGTTAAGACAAGAATGTTTGTCATTAATGGCTACATTCAGGCTTTCCTGATCTTTAATAAAAAAGGAACTTAATTATCTTAATTAAAAATAATAAAAATATATAAATAAAACATCTTTCCCACTAATTACTACAGCACGTGGTCCTACATCATCGAGTCATGGCCCTCTGGTTGCACAGTGTCCACTGCTAAACCCAACTCTGTCCTCGAAAATCAGAAGGTAGCAAACTAAACCGTCATTATCTACAGTATGTCATCTGAAAAATAAAGCTATACATATAGAAATGTCATGATAAGTGCAACAAACATGCATCACTGCAGATTTTATAACAGAAAAACAAAATTCTGCAGTCTTCCAGAACTACTTAGCAGGAATAAATAGAAGAAAAATTATGTTATTCAAACTTTTAAAAGACCTGTATAAAGTTTATAAAACCAAACAATGAGAGTAATAACAATATTTTTTTTTAAAAAAAGCAGTAGAACAGATAACAGTGAGATTAAGAAATAACATTTCTAGCTACACAGAGCCAATTCCAGAAAAAGGATGTAAGAGAGCAAGAATTACATTAAATCGTCTGTTTTATAGCATGGAAGCCAAAAATGCAGCTTGATTTCTAATTAGCATAAAAACTAGTACTGCCATAGATATCTTCATTTTTATAGTAGACAGAAGAAATCAAAGTCATAGCATTTAAAAGCAGCAGAGTGGTTCAGATCAGATGAGCTACGAAAAAGTGAAAATTGCAAAAGAATCTAATAACATAAAAAAAATGCGCCAGAAAGACATCTACTTTGGACAAATTCCACCTTAACCTTGTTAAAAGAACTTGTACTGGGGCATATATACTTATATTAACAGTGATATTCTGGAGGGAAGCTTTCCTGTTGTGTTCAGCAGACTTACCTATTTAACACAAAACAGCGGTCACAGGAGCCAATGGACTCTTGCTTTTTTTTAGGTAACAGTAATGTACAATGAATTCCCAGGTACTCTACTTGAACATATGTAACTCAGAGCATAGGCAGAAAAGGCCCACAAGGACAATAAATATTCTACAGGTAAAGGAATGTGTTTTGAATCAGAAGGATAAAAACTTTTGCACTGTATATGAAAGGGAAAAAATAGAACTGATGCATATAAAACAATCAGTAATAGAGGGGTTTGTTTGGCCAAAGCTTTTATGTAGCTGATTGAGGGAAAAAAAAAGGTCTAAAATGAAATAAAATGAAAATATCAATGGAATTAATTGTAACAACATATTAAAGTGCAAAATAATGTAATTTTTTAAAGGAAGAAATAGATCTGAAACATATGCATATATCCTAAGCTAAGTAAAAACTTAAGAGATATTTACTGTTATATTTCTACTTAAAACAGTCCACAACTATTACATAATTAATGGAAAGAATAAAGCAGAAAAACATTTACTGGAATTCTGAAGTTCTCCAACTATCGTGAGATCTGTCCTTGGTACAAAGCAAAGATATTAACTGCTGAATTTTGTGGGATGCTGCTTCTGTGTCCCAGAAATTGCAAGTTCCAGGAATGAAGAAACACGATACAATTGAGAAAATTAATGTTTTTCTGTGGCCATATATACTGTCTCAGCACAGTCAGACATAAATACCAGTGGCAGTAAAAAGTTCTGAGCGAGGCATAATAAACATGATATTTCCTTGTAGGAACTTAATTTTAGCTTTATCTTGATTTACTTGATAACATGCACTTCAAGAACACACTTAAACAGCAACTAATTTAAATGTGAAAAACTTCTCTTTTACATAATTCACTATGAAACAGAGGAACTCCCCATCACTGGATGTGTAAATGAACTCAGAATGTGATTAGACAAGACATGGAAGAAAGATACATCCCAAGATCAAAAAACAGGTGTGACCTTTGGCTGAAGAAGTTCCTAAATCTGTGTTTCACACAAGCCAGGAAAAAAAAAAAAAAAATCCCATAGAAAAGAGCACTCTCTACTTTTTCTCTTCTTAGGCTCTTTTCTGGAGAATCACTCTTAAATTCTCCTGAAAAACGAAACTATTTCAGACCTGAAATCTGCTACAGGAAAGTGGTTTTTATGCTTTTGTATGAGACAGCATCCAAACGAACCTCAAACTCCAGTGTCTATATTACAGATGCTAACAGTTATAGAACGTTTACTATACGGGTAGAGGAAGACAGGCATAAAACTATGTATTTTATAGCAAAATATATGCTTTCAAATAAACAAACGTGCCAATTTTATTCCTTAGTTCCATTAAGCTAGTAAAAAAAAGCATTCAGCAGACATTGCTTGTAGGTGACAATGTAGAAGAAGCCATAGCAGGACAGGAAGGGGGAAGTGGCTCTTCCACAGCAAAGCACTAATGCAGGATAACCGCTTTGGGAGTGGTGACAGGATCCCCTTACTGAAGCCCAGTTCCAAGAAACTAGACTCACACCTCCTCACTGAGCAGCTTGCCCAGGAGGAGAGTGTCTTATACAGCTATGATAGAAATAGTGAAAAATCGTTATTTTTCGTACTATATAAACTAGTATTGTATACACTTTTGCAAGTTGCTGTCAGCGTTCTCTGGATTTATGTATCAAAAACATATCAGAGGCAATCAGTGCCTAAATCTACACATCCCTGCAGCGGCACATGGTCACAAACAATTAGTTTTCAGAAATTTACTTTTTAAATTGAAAGACAAAGTTAACAGACTTCTGCTCCCCCCAAAATTATTTTGCTTAACATGATTACATAGCACAGGTAACAGTTGTTCTCCTCCAATGTTTTCTAAAGTGCAAAGCTTTTTCTTGACTCTGCATTCCCGTTAACTGAACCTCCCAATCGTCCCTAATTAGCATGCATAAGTCGAGTGTGCAGAAGGATTTTGGTGGGTTTGTAAAAGGATTTTGGTTTGTCAAATTAGACTTTTTTTCAAAGGAATCTAAATTGGAAGCTGCACTCTAGGTGTGGAAAAAAATATTCTCTAATGCTGACATATAGGTCAAAATCTTTGAACAAATCACATTTCATTCAAGGGGCCAAACTAAACCTAGGTGGGCAAAATCCCTACGCCTCTACTCTGTAGACATACAAGCCATAGCATTAACTGCCCTGAGCTGCCCGTGTTGTGCAAGATTGCTTGCCAGCATTGCTATAAACTGAGTGTCCACACTTCCTCAGAAATATTTTTAATGCTCTGCAGAATGCAAGTCATATACTAGAGCGCTCAAATCTAAAACCACCCTAGGTGCAGAAGCAAGTGATTGATGTCTACATAAAGAACCAAGAACAAACAACTATTTTGCTTCCTGTCAATGATTATAGTGAAGAACCAGAAGAAAAATAAAACAGATTTTTTCAGGAATATCAGAATCAATTTGTAATTAACATAATGTTGCTTACTTGGGTAATTACTGGATAATAATTTAGAATGAGAAATTGACAATGCAAACAGGAAAAAAATAAGTAATCAATGAAGGTTAAGAGAATAACCCTCAAATATAGTCAGTTATATTCAATGTCAACATGGGATAAATGCTTTGCGGCAATTTAATATGTTTTGAGTATTTGGAAAGTTTTTCCTCGCAATTGGAAACACTAAAAAGCACATTTTTGTTTTGTATATTACTAAGAGCAGAATGACATAATACTGTGTATGCTACAGCTACAGAATGTGTTGGAAGACAAGAAACACGGTGAGGTCCTCACCCTGCTCACCTGATTGAAGCAGCGGGCCCAGAGAATTACACAAGAACAGAGCTCCTGCCACAGACTTGTCAAACAGAATTGGACTAATAAATTGCTTTGGTGTTGTCTCCTTCCATAAAATACTCTCAAGTTTTAAAGACTACTTTACAAAGGCCACATGAAATCATTTATTATCTCACTTGCGATTTAGAAACCCACCAGCTGAGAGTCTCAGTACATATGATAATAAATACTGCTTTAGAAAGACACTTTTTTTCTGAAGACTGGGAAGAAATATTTTCTAACTCTCAGGCATATCCAAACAAACACAGTTACATTTTATGCTGTTAATTTCGCTATATCATAAGCATCCATTAAAGAAAAACTATTAAACGTCTAACAAAGACTTATTTTTACTTTCTGACCTATAAAAGGGTCAGAAAGTATCTCTCTCTGAAATTTTATCTTCCAGTAATTGCGCAAACTGCTATTATGCAGAAATTTCCAGCATCTTATGCCTACGTTATAGGTATGTGCTAAAGAATAGCTAAAGGATTTCCCAGAGCAACACGCGTGCTGGGCAAATGTTCCCTCTAAAGAGAATGTATTATATATATGTAGGAAGGTGCAATGTGGCACTTGTCCAGAAAAGATGGACCGGTGCGATAAAGAAATAAAGAGCTTTTATTTATTGTCTCATTACCACTTTATTTGAAATGAATCGGCCAGGTAACTGTATTCTCAAAACTCTTACCTTAAAAGGAGATTCTTACGCTATCTTTTGAACTGAAATTTGAAAATAACTGCCACTTTTAACGTGCGGCTGGGCCGGGCGCGAGGCGCGGCGGCGGCGGCTGCCCCCTGGGGGAGGCCGCCGCGCATGGGTGAAGAAAATATGATAAAAGGGCAAACTCAAACAAGCTTTAATGTATCTATAAGCCTAGAGCAAGTAACAACGTAGCAAAGAGACTCTGGTAACAAAGGGTCACTTTGTCAGGTAGCACCTTTACTATCAAAATAAGTAAAATAAAGGCATAGTCCACCAAAAGGAACGGTTTTAATTAGGGGATTAAAGCTAAACAGGTTTTGAATACCGTATATTTCTCTGCTTTCATTAGAACAAACCACAAATAACATAATATAAGACAACATCTTAAAGCAGGGACAGGCAGAAGTTTGCAAAGCATAGGTATGTTTATTGAGGTTTGAGATAGAAATGGTTACCATTCAGAACATTCAGTATCCAGAAAAATCCAAAAGGAGGAGAAAAACATGAAGAGAAGGCATCTGAGAGACATTTCAAAGAAACCAGTGTGCCTGTGACTGGGCATGAACATTAGCACAATTTGTTCCCCACATTTCCCTTCCAGGTCTTAACCAATGATGGACTTAGAGGATTCTGAAACACTGTAAAAAAGTAGATGTGGGCATACACGTGGCTGCTCACCAGTGCTTGAAAATCTAGGAGGCATTTTAGAAAAACACAGCTTCTCTTCCAATGGTGGAAG
>JAWLRI010000847.1:1659028-1670533 GCA_034781795.1 Crypturellus tataupa | reverse complement strand
ACACGTGGCTGCTCACCAGTGCTTGAAAATCTAGGAGGCATTTTAGAAAAACACAGCTTCTCTTCCAATGGTGGAAGGAAATCAACCCTTTTGTTCTACAATTTATTTATTAAAGCAAGAGTTTTAGTGTAATAAAGCACAATTCAGCTCAGCTTCTCAGGCTGACATAGCACCTTTTTTGGAGAGAAACAAAACCAAAAAGTCTCCTCCGCCCTGGCAGGGCACTAAGACTAGAAAAAAAATACATACCCTTTTCTCTCATTTCCTCTCCTCCACTCCGTATGGAGTATGGGATCAGAACAGAGACCACACTGGTGTCAGGTTGCTGGGGAGATGTAGTTAGGAGATCAAAAAAGGACCTTAGCTTGGCCTATCAGTTACTGTCAAGTCTCACCTACACCCACTCCTTTCTCTGCCAGAATCAGAGTAAACGAACCTGGGTCTGCTGTCTTAAGTAGACATGCCTCTTTTAGAAAAATAACCTACTTTGAGATGTAATTTTGTGCAACACACAATCCAATCTAACTGTGGTTCACTGCCCAAACCAGAGGGCTCTGTCCTCTTTCCCCATTCCTGGTCCCAGCAACACATTCCCACTCTTGCATTGAATTTTATGATACTGGGTGGTAGAGTGAGATCAATTGAAAGCCAATCCAACAACAACAAGAAAAATTTCTTTAGATTAATGTTCTGACTGATCCTCTACAGACACACAGTTGTTTGACCCAACACAAGAGACAGGACAGGAGCACAAGGACAGCAAATGGAGGAGAGTACTGGTTAGTTAGAGCAGCTCAAGTATTCCATGGAATTAGTACCTGCATGAGGGTGCAGGGAACTCGGGCTGTGAAAACACACGAAACTGCTGAAAGCGGAAATCTGCTCTTTTTCTTCTCCTCCACTAAGCCTTCCTCACGGTCCCTTGGCCTCTCCCATCCAAGCATCCAGCTTAAAAACCCTTTACTTGAAAACAAAAACCAAAAACAAAAAACAAAAAAACAAAAAAATGAAAAAAAAGAGAAAAATGAAGATACTGCAGCCTAATGTTCTCACCTCTCTCCTGCAGAGATTTTTTATTAATTATTGTTATTATTCTAATTCCCTTCCAACCTTCAAAATAAATGAAAAGAAAACTCTGGTTTTACATTTATTTTTCACGGGAAAGGTAATGTTTCCCAACCTGCCAGCCTTTTAGATAGAATAGAGAAGTCCAGCAAATAAATCTGTAAATCTATTCCCCCCGCCGCTAAGAGTAATACCCATAATTACCAATAGGAGAGCTCCTGTTTGTCTGTCTGTTAGGAATGGAGATTGCTTTAAAATATTATGTTACTGAAGTAACTTATGGTTTGGACCTGTCCTCTTGATAACTAATTTTGGACACCAAAAAACAATTCCAGATACCATTCAATCAAAAGTAAGTGTTTTGTAAGAATCATTTCACAAGCCTTAAAAACAGATATTCCTACCGATTTGAAAGGACTATTTTGTGTGACACCTTTTTAGAACTGTATGTAGACTAGAAAATTTCCATGCTTTTGAAAAACAGAAGATTATACTCAGCTATGTAAAAAGTGTTCCTACTTCTGGTAAACCAGTATTAAGTCACCCAATCACATTCAGTCCTTCTTATTTCAGCTAGTTGTTTTTATCATCTAAATCTTCGTACCTATCTTGTATGTATTTCTGGGATGTTTTTCGGAAATCACTGTTTACTCTATAATCACCTCTAGTTTGCTGTTCAACACCTACCTACAACAACTGATGCTAGCAGAATAAGCAGACAAGTAATTAATTATATTACTGTACCCGTTGATGACTTACAAGGAAAAAAAAATGCACAAATTGTATTCAAGAGATTACTAACCAAAACCAAAAGATCCCAGTGTGATTTGCCTTGGTACCCAGTCAGTGATGGTGGGGAAGCATCAGAAGAATCAGCAGTCTGTTCTATACTACTCTTCCCACACTCAAGAAGTGAAAGTCTAGATAATGTTCTGTATTTCCATGTAGCTTGCGTATCACTAATCATACACACACAGCTCCAAGCGTGAGGAACCTGGAGCTTAAGCATTTAGTAACAGGTTAAGTCATGAACATTATAGCCTACCATATGATTTCTATACCTGCAAGTGAAGAGCTGTTTTTCATACGTATAGACTACCAATTATCTTTGGCATAGTCAGAATAATCTATCTCGCTTTCAAAATCTTGCCTGTCTCACTTTTATACAAAATAGCCTAAGTAGACCAAACCTAATTCTCTTCAAATCAAACTTCATAATGGTGCCAGATTATATAACAGTTCTGTATATGTCCAAGAAATCTGTTAACCTGCTATATGAGAAAGCTCACTTTTTTTTCTGATTGAACTTAATTTGAATCCAGCCTTCCAGAAACACAAAGATACTGTCTCTTCCTGTTATATATCTCCCATAGTCATTGTAGTCTCTTATTTTTCTACTGAAGTCATGTAATTAAATAATGTGGATATGATTACTTGACTTACTTTACAAGAATAGGTCATCACTAATACTTTGATGTGATTATGAAGCCCTGTATCTTCAAAAGGACAAAACAATAAAAAAATACTATATGCAAAGTCAATTACTTCCTATAATCTCTCAATTTTCATAATACAAGGACATTACACAAAGCCCATTAAAAGTAAACTACATCTATTAATATACAATAAAAATTATTAAAGGAAAACGCACACTGTTAACATTATAGTTACATGCTGTAGGTCCCCTCAAATGACATTATAATGCAAAAAGCTGAATAAGAACCACATATTGACCATGATGTATATCGTTTCAATTTGCAAAATTCTTGAACTTAAGAGAATCATTAAAATCTTCTACTTCAATTTTTTAACTATATACTTCCAGAACCTTACAGCCTCTTCATTTCAAATACACTTGGTATAAACAGTTTTTATTTTCATTTTTCTTTGAAGGTAGAGTATTACGCTACAATATCTACACAGGCAGTGCAGATAATATAGTATTATTCTAAAGAGAAAGAACTTGTTAAATGCTTTAAAACATACTCTGAAGAAACTTTCATAAAATTAATAAACTGTAAATTCACAAAGTTTTGTTAAATCCTCTTTTAAACATGAGTTGCATACCACAAGCTGTATTTAACACACCTTGTTTTCTTCTTCACAAATATACTCCCCCAAAACAGAAACAACAATCAGTGTTCTGAATTTTTAGCTACTAGTGTTATAAATTCTTGTTGACTAAGTAATTGTGAATTTGTCGTGCAACATTTCTATCTAACAATTTACAACTTTCAATCGACATTTGCGTGTTTCCCTCATCTTCAGTAGTAGTCATTTTTATTACTTCTATACATATTATACATTGCCTAAATTCCTTTGCTTATTTTTGTTCTTCTGGTAATTCAAACAGAAAATAAAAATGGAAATCTTAGCTTGTATTTTCACCTCAGCTTCCTAAAGGTTTCCCTGAGTCCTAGATGAAAAAATCCTGTCAAACAGTTCTGACTTTAAGGCACAAGTTGTTTGAAGTCTTACGTGTCACAGTAAATTAATGGAAATTAATCTGCATTTCTTTACACAATTTCAAAATTTATTAATAGTGCCATTCCATAAAACAAAACAGAAAAAAACCCTAATACTTAAGGCAAGCTCTTCTGATTTTTAATCCCTTTTCCTCTAGAGCATTATCCAAAGCATCCCACACTTTCTTTTCCTTTCTGCAGGCAATCCAGGATGCAACTTCCAAAGTTCTGTGTCACTCCTAAAAGTCTTAGTCGCCTTCGAGTCTGTTCCCAGTCAATCGCCAAGACAACAGGTCATGATGATGAATGAGAGATCTGACCCAGAGTCAATTCACTCAGTCACCAATTTGTATTGGAATGACAAGGTAGGTATATGCCTAAAATTCCCCATCAATACCTAAAATGTTAATAAGATTCGTCACCTGTAGTATCTCAGCCCTTTCCCTAGTCAAATTGGCCACTACTCAACTTTGTAAGAATTGGTATCACGAGCAGTTTTAGCTCACCTGCTCATCGTTTCCTGTTTCAAAAGAATGTCTCTCCCCCCATTCATGGCAAATGAGGTATTTTGCTTCTTGTGATGGTAGGTCTCCCTCCTAAAGTCTACTAATTCTCAAACTCGGCTATGGTCTTGGTGTTTACTTAGGACAGCTGAGACAGCAGGTACTTCTCCAAACTGTGTGTGACCTGGACAGCAAGTTCAGGTTCATCTAAAATTGTAACCTCTTGAGCAGATGGTCCTGTGCTATTGTAATGCTGATTTTGCTAACTACTGTCCACATAGCTGACCCGAGCTCAAAAGTCACTTCATCAGGGACCAAGTGAAGAATCATAAACTCAGCCTGAGACGTTAAAGGATCAACTGAAGTTTCCGATGACAGTTCTCTAAAATACTAAGCAGTCTAAAATAGTCTTCTTGTCCCTTTTTTCTATAGATTTCTTCAGAGATTAACACCACGTTTGCCAAGCTGCTTTAGTCAGAAAGGAATAGAGCCCATAATCCACATCTCCTCCTTCTACTGAACTCTCACTAGTCAAGACTGGCCGTGTCCAGGCGCTCTCTTCTGATGTTAGTGGGGCAGGAAGTTGCAGGTGCCACCCCCACTATAGTAAGTCATCAGCTGCACTGGTATTTACCTCAGTGCAGCATTCAGTGAAGCATTTCATTCTTCATTGGTTGAAAAATAATAATAGTAAAAACACAACCTTTTCAGTCTCTTTCCTTACAAATATTCATCTAGCTAAGTGGCTGCTAAATGATATATTCTCATTATCATTGTGAGGAAAGTAAACAAATTTCAATCAGTAAGATTATGCTATACCAAACAAACATCTAACAATGCTTCTACAAAATATATCAAGTCTAGTTAAAAAAAATATATGATTTGCCTGAAGTAAAAGCAATATTGGTGTTTTAGTTTTATCTTTTCAATACATGCTGATTTTCAAACAGGTTAATGAGACAACTAAAAGCATTTCAGACAAAAACTGCAGAAAATAAGCTGTTAAACTTCTTCAGAATATCTAAACACTAGAAAAATACATTTGCTAAAGAGAAGGCTAAGAGTCCATCTTAAGCAAGACCCACTTACAGCCAATTTTTTCCTTAGCTTAAAAAAAAAAAAAAAAAAAATTCAAGGAGCTCTCAAAGAGAAAACACAAACAAGCAAGTCTTGTTTGCACACTATTTAAGTGTGCTAAGTTAGTTAATGACACTGGAAATACAATATTTGATAGCTAAAATAAAGCAACTTTTATTTCTAAACCTAAAGATATGAAATACATAGCTATTATTACTGTATTATACAGGATAAGTAAAGGATATAAAGGCAAAACCACCAGGAACCATGTTTTTTGATTGAAATATATTAAAAATTTTTAATCAACATTTTTCTTCAGCCACCATTTGAGTTATCCCAAGGATTGGGCCACAGTACAGTATGTCTGTTGTGAGAGGGGGCTCTAGCTTCCTCCCCCACCAAGCCATGCTATACCAGCAGGGGGGGCAAAAAATTTCCCAACAGATAACACAGTAAGCAAAACATGCACCACAAATCGTGGCTTTGACAGCATAAATTGTGCATAGACCCTAAACTATGGTAAACTGTAGGTACAGAAGGGCACACTCATGGAGAAAATAAAAAGATCAAAGCCTAAATCAACTGCAGGCTGCTTTCTCAGCAAGCCTCTGCAATCCAAGTGATAAACATTTTTAAATATGCTATATTGATTTTTATCAATATTCATGAGCATTGCTCCTGCCATTGTGGTTATCAAAAGCATTAGTAGCTGAACACATGCAATAACCTTTGATAAAAACTGTGAATAAAATAGTATTATAAAGATTAAACAGAAAACAGTAACTCTTCTAAATCTGTAGGTTTGCTCAGCTAAAGCTGACCACTGCTTAAGCAGTATATATGTTTGAGGCAATGATAAGCAGAATAGAACAAAAATAATACTGTGTTATCTTCATGTTGTGATGTCAAGGACAAAATTCTCTCCAAAGTCACATGTAGGTAAATAGTTTTTATTTTTTAAACTTATCCTCAGAATATTTCTATAACTCACCAAATTTTGAGATTATAAAGTAAATTTAAGAACTATGACTAGTGCTTAATTGTAAATAAAATAATGTATTATGCAGTCACAGTTATGCAGTATTACCCTACTAGAATTTGTTTACATTTTGTGAAAATTTTATGCAATGGTTTGAGGTTCTGTAACATACGATATTGCTTTAACTGTTTCTAAAACAACTGTTCAATGCTTTATTCATTTTCCCTCTTAACATTTTTTTTCCCCCAAGCTGAATTGAGTCTACAAAAGGAAACTAAACAAAGACGTATTATCCTTTCTCTGATCTTTGTTCTGATCATGAAGATTTTAAACAATATTAGTCTCACACATAGCAAATTACTGCTTGTTAACTACTGTTGCCAGCCGTTAGGGTATGTCTGCCTTCCTATATCAGTTTGACCCAGCTTCTAGTGCTTAATGGTCCTCTAGGCTAAAAGCGAAAGCTGATCCATCAGGCTTACATTAGCATAGAATAACACTCAATGCTTATTGATGTGCATGCAGTGTAACTACCACCCCCGGCACCTAGCTCAGTCCATTATTTTCATTTTATCTCAAGTCATTTGTATGGTTGTCTGCCCCAGTTAAAGCTACGGCAAGACTGGTACTTAAATGAATTTGTGAGAAAGGAGACAAATGCCCCCTGAACTTCAAGCACTTTTCTATCATGACTTGCTAACATAAAATATACTAGTCCTGTTAGGTCCACTTAGCAAGCATGTCTAGAATGGCCTCAAGTAGGAAAAAAAAAAATCACTTAGGCCTCTATCAGCTCCAAAGGCTGATGATTAAATGTTGGGAGGGTGGTGGGCAGCAGACTGCTACTGCTGGGGGGGTTATTTTTCTCAGTGTGATCTTTTTAAAACGCTGTTTGGACTCTCCTTAGAAGCCTCTCAGAGAAACTTTTCATCTTTGTGACATTTATATTTTAACTGTTTTAAGTACCTGGCTTTCACAGAACGTTACGCATTACCGTTAAAAATGCTGTGTTTTCATCACAGTGAAATCAACATGTTATAATGGAAGAAAAACCTGAAACTTGGGAGGTGTGCATTGTATAATAAGCTAATAAAAAAATCTTTTGAAACAAAGCATACAGTATAACAAACTTTCAGAACATGGCAAAATACTTAGTCACAAAGTATAATCATTGCAACCAGTGCACAATGAATATTAATCATCTATAAAACATTAAGACAACTATAAAGGAGTTTCTAAAGCTTCACTTCATGTCATTTCACAGAAAAAGAAAAAACAATTGTCTCTCACATTTTTTTTTTCAAGGAATTTTATGGTTGAGGATTGGAAAACACAAAGAACAATTGCAAATGTTAAAATAAACATATCTGATTTTGAAGGGTGATCACTGACTATCAGTTATCAGTGCATTCTCTTGAATGGATTAATATTTACTAAAAGTATTCTTTTCTGAGCATCAATTCAAATATTTTGTCATTAAGCCATTAACCAGGCTCTTTCCACATGGTTTGGGAAGCTTAGCAATTCAAGAGAAATATTTTGGTTAAGCAACAATAACGTCCACCATCATATATCATATGATCGAGTTAGACTAGCTAAAGATCCTAACATATTTCTCCTTGCGCACACACACACACAAAAATTATATTCACACTTGTTAAATGCATCTAAATATATGTAATTTTACAAATTTAAAAATTTAAAGTGGTTAGCAGAATGGTTATGCAAAAGCCTATCTGAAACACAGTCAATAGGTTGTTTCCAACTTAAGAGACTGTTACTATACCACTGGAAAGGAAGAAAAGGAAAGCACGGGGAAATTGCAGTATACGTATATTAAGAGAATATTGTATAAGGAGAGGCCAACATTTTCCTCCTCCAGGTGGGGGAACCTGTAGAGCTGGCTGGCTTCCAGCCAATATGGGATTGTTGTCCCATCCCTGAGCCGCCGGGACACGTGTGTAAGAAAGATGTTTGTCAGAGAACACGTTCCTTCTCTAAGGCGGTCAGACTAGAAATAGACTAGAAAATTGGCCTCATAAACACTGTGCTTTGACTTTGAGATCAGATGTGTTCTAGCAGTTCTGAGTTAGGGCCTTTATCACTCTAATGACTACAGGAACATTCAAGAAGTTTTGCTAAATTATCTAGAGATGAGAGAGTGAGAACAAATAGAACCATTTGTGCTCTACAGTGGTTTTATTCCCTCACTCCTCTCTTCAGTAAAATTAAAATATACACATGCTGTCAGGGTAATTAAAATAACTCCTTCTACAATGTTCATGGTATTTCAAGGCATCCAAAGTTTTTTATGAGTGCTGTAATTAATGGATAAGAGGAGAAAATAACAACAGAACAAAAAGGAGAAAAGAACTGAACTATACTAGACAAAACACACATATGTAAATGCTCCTCAAGGTAGAATTCCATTATACACATATAAAATATTCTGTCAATAAGGAGTTCCCTCTACTGACAGTAACATTTGCTTCAGATGACGACACTGTCACAAAACAGCTATAATCAGCCATAGGTGTTTTGATGATTTTCTTAACAGAATGCAGACACTTTATTTCACTCTTGCAGAATAGCCACTATGCTTGGACTACAAACTCGCAGAGAGTAGAGAAATGAAACAGTAAAGTTACTTTGTGCTAGAGTGGTAGAAGTAAAGTACAGTGTAAGGCAGAGTGACAGCAGTCCTTCTCCAGTATGACTGTTTGTTGAGCTATCAAGCAATGTTAGTATTTGCTCTTTAGAGGGAGTGAGTTATGTGCCCATCATCATAGGGATTTGTGCTATGATTACAGTGGATGCTGAAAAGAATGATTGAGAAGCTGTTTCACAAGAGCAGACATAACTGGAGTACGAGTTTTTGAAGAGTAGCAGCATTCGCTCTACTTACAAAGATTGAGTTCCTAAGAAAAAGGAAAAGGGAAAACGTTCCAAAAATAACAAACTTTTGCACAGGTGATGGCTTAGGAGATATTATTCCACCAACCTAATTAATTTAGGAGCCTTTGTTTCAGATTCCTGAAACAGTTGTCCTTTAGAGGACAACTCTAAATCTAATTCCTTTAGATTCTTCTCTTGCACAGTAACATTTGGGACTAAATCACTGTTCACATCCCAAGATGGAGTGTGTGAACATGTTGGTGCTTGTCATGGAAGGGAGAGAGGGAAAGATAGGTCACTAAGTGAATGCAGTACTTATTAAGAGGGAGTACAGAATTCCTTAGCTAAGTTCCTCTGATCACAGCTCCTTAGAGGCCCACTGTGTTATTGCACATTCCCTCAGAGGCAGGGCAGGATTTTAGGCAGCCCAACTTAAGCACATTCTGAAGAACTCTACTACGCTGTGTGAGATATTTATCAGTATTTAGAGACTACTAGCAAACTAAGCAAGCTGCACTCTCAAGACCAAAGCTTTCCAGGCCTCCAGTGAAATAGAGCCAGTATGATTAGGAGGTACGTAGACACCTCTCTCCTACCTTCAGTTACCTGAACTCTTGAATCATTTGAAGACCAAAGGTCAGTCAGTTAGCCGTTCAGTCATACATTGCAATAGTTTTGCACTTCTGAATCTATCAGAATAAAGTAATACTATTCTCAGGTAGCCTGTTCTGTACATTCCTCAGTAAACACTACGCACATGGTATGGAACAGAAGAGGCAGGTATATATGTTTCATTCCCCTTAAAAGCTTCAAGCAAATGCATGAAGCCAGCCGAATCCTCCAGTTAACTATTCTTTCTAAAAATTTCTTCACAGAGGTTGCAATTTGGTTCTTAATCCTTGCTCTTTCAATTGAGGTTATCAACAAGGGTGCCAATTAGTACACACTGTAGTACTCCACATGATGTTCGAACCTAACCCACAGAGAACTGCAGGGAAATGCATTGTAAATATATCCTTCATATTTTTTACCCAAGCATTAACGTGACAATTTCATTATACTATGGGGTCAGAGAGTTTTCCAAATATTTAAAAGAAAAATGAGTATGAGCACTAGCGCTTAAAATAGAGTGAAGGAGAAAAAACTATCACATTTTCTTTGTCTTGTCATTGTTCCTCTGTAATGATTTCCTTGGGTCAGCCAACCTGCACACGCAAATAAATAAGAAATCAAAATCTGGCCTTCCCTGAACTTCATATGATTTAAAATATTAAAAAAAAAAAAAAAAAAAAAAAAAAAAAAAAAAAAAGGAATACGGACTAATTGGTGCTTGTTGGGCATTACACAGAAAGATAATCTTAACAGCAATACTATTAAAACATCCCCATACACCACCCTAATTACATAGCACTGTAATACTCTTCCCTTTCTTCCCAAATCCTGTGGAAACTGTGCTGAATTAAGGTTCCCCAGTATCTCCTCCAACAAACCAGGTGGGGTTTTCTCAGAGAAAATAATATTGGGCTCTAGAACTCTTTTCTGTAGGCTTGTCATTGCAGAGTGAAAGCACCGAGATCAGTCGGCAAAACTGCATGAAAAAAGCATGCAAGCACCTCTCAAAAATAACCTGTATGAAGGATTTGCATGGTGCATTTAAAAATTCATTGCAACTGCTGGACCTTGACATCACTGCTTCACTCCATGTAAACATAACCAAGCTCTTCAAAATAAGACCATCCAAAATAGATACAGTCACACCACTCTGATAAGCAAGCTCCTTAAAACCAAACATCAGTCAACTATAAAAATGCAGTATATTGCCTGTTCACTAGGTAACAGAGGCAGGAGGGAGACAGAAAACCAGGGTAGTAAGGACTGAGAATACAGTGTCACAAGGATTATTTCAGAATGAGGATAGATTTAGGAAACAGATTATTCCAGAGAAATTTGATATAACGGATGCAGAAAGTGAAGTGTTAAAAGACATAAGAACTGGGACCGGGGATTATTAGGAAGAAATAAGTTGACTGACTGAAAGTAAGATGGAAGTCAGCAAAAAAAGAAATAATTTAGAAAATTCACTTGCCTAGAGATAGCAGAAAAGGATGTATGTGTCTACTTGCCATAATAATTTTAGAAAAGCAGGACATGGAATCATTTTTGAAAAAAAATATTAAAGTCAAAGTTTTGTATATCCAATAAGCTTGATTAAAATCAGTGAGTCTGCAATCACATTTTTACCTAAAAATCTACAGCGAAGAGAGCTATTCTTTCCTTCGGTGTACTTACAGAAGATGGAAGAGAAACACAACACTGAAAAGAGAAGCATGACAGTTCTGCTGGAGCCATCAATGCAGCACAATGAAGAGCAGGCACACATAAGGTTTATTCCCTGCAAAGGAAGCATCCTCTTCTTTGCCCTAAGGTTTACTTGCTATTGATCTCAAGAATCATAGAATCATAGAATGCCTAAGGTTGGAAGGGACCTCTAGAGGTCATCTAGTCCAACCCCCCTGCACAC
>JAWLRI010000847.1:1637908-1658928 GCA_034781795.1 Crypturellus tataupa | reverse complement strand
AGCACTCTGTGCCTTCATCCAGGTCATTGATGAACAAGTTGAACAGGACTGGACCAAGGACTGACCCCTGGGGGACTTTTTTAATCTCCATAGAGAATAGTCAGAAATGGATTTTAAACTTGTGTCTTATTATTATAATAGCACAGGGAAACTGGAGGAAGGAGGGCAGAAGCGTTCCTCTTATTTTCTCAAGCAGAGGAATTGGTGAGGAATCACAGAGCAGTTGATTTCCAAAGATTCCTTCCAAGCTCATCTGGTCAAACCCCTCTTTTCAAGCAGGGTCACCCAGATTATGTTGCACAGGACCCTACCCAGATGACTTTTGAGTATCTCCAGGATGGAGAACGTATTCCAGAGCTCCACAGCAGCCTTGCAGAGAGGTGAGGTTACCTCTCTCAACCGGTTGGCAATGCACTTCTTAACACAACCCTGGAAAACATTGGCCTTCTTGGCCAACTCCTCCACCAAGACTCCCAGGTCTTTCTCTGCAGAGCTGTTTTCCAGCAGGTCAGCCCTGAGCTTTGCTGGAATCATCAGACAGGGTGCACTCTGCCCCTTCATCCAGGTCACTTCAGAACTGAAGCCTGTATTGACCTCTGGGGAACACTGCAAGCTACAGGCCTCCAACTAGACTTTGTGCCACTGATCACAACCCTCTGAGCTCTGCATTCAGCCAGTTCTCAATTCACCTCACTCTTTACTCATCAAGCCCGTACATGGGGAGATCTGGCCCAAAGATGAAGGGAGGGATGGCTGCAAAAATCACTGCTTAAATTTCCATCCATCAGTGTTTGCTTAGTTCTGTTCCTGCAGGTTGGCCCTCAGCAAACACTTCACATAGGCAGAGTGAAACCAGAATCTCATTCGCTTCCCAGTTCAGTAGCCAACTGAGATAAGGAAAATGATAGATGGGAGCCTGCTCTGAATTTATAGATTTCTACCACAGAATACGTGCAATTTGACAGCTACTTTCTCTGTCCCTTCTTTTAGTTTGTTATTGACTGGCACTTAAATCCCTCTTGAAGGGCTTAGAGAGCTACAGTTTTCATTTACTAAACTAATAGCTAAAAAATCAAGTTTGTGATTATGAATACAATTCTAGCACATTCTCTTCCTTAAGATTTCAACTTTATTAACAGCTAACTGCTCCAAGTGTGTTCTATCCTAAGGAGTGCAAGCCTCCAATTTTAACAAAATTTAGCTTTAGTTCAAGCACTTCACAAAGTATTTAGTAAAAATGAAACAAAAAAAAAAAAAAAAAGCTTGCTCCGTGAAGTCCATGATACAAATTTCTTTAAACTAAACTGAAATCCACTCTCTATACCGAAGACGACAAAAATTATGCCACTAGCTGAATTTCATTGCCAAGCTGTCAACTTGAATTTCTTTTGTTTAAAAATAGCTGTTCATTACATTCAGTAATGGGCTGTCAAAGCATTACAGCACTGAACCTATATCATACACAGAAGCAATTGGGCAATGTGCATTATTATGTTTAGATTACTAGCATTTTTACAAGACCCCTGGGCTAATTTTAAATGAGATGGTTGACTTGAACCAAATCAAACTCAATTTTATTTTACTTTAAAGCTACTACATATTTTCCATTTGTGCCTGACTAATTCTGGACTTAATGGAAGTAAAACAAAAGATCTACTGAATGTGAATATACATTTACTGAATGGGAATACACGATATATTTATCTCCTGTGTTTGCTTTCAATGATATATTTATTCCAAACAACATATGAATGACAAAAATACACTATTTGCCAAATTAAATAATGTTCCCAGTGGTTATGAATTGGTATTGTTGTTCCTATGAATACATAATAGGTTGTTAGCAAAAAAAATCATGCCTGAAGCATATATGCACTAATATTTTAGCACAGTGAAATAATTAGAAATGTTTTAAAACTAACAAATGCATAACCTGTCTTAATAGCTCATGATATAATTTAGCATACTAAAAAAAAAAAAAAAAAAACTATAAAAAGGCACCTAGAAACCACAGTTGAAACATCCTTACACAGCAGGATGTCATAAACCTAAAGGCATGCCAGAATGGCTCACAGCTATGAAGGAACCATACAGACTAAAACAAGATCTGATGACTTGCAAATATAAATAATGAATTCTAGGGCTAGATTACTGAGTTCTTTGTTTCCATTAACAATACAGTAGAATAAAATTTTAAAAGTGTGTAAAAAACCTCTGTCTCTCAGTGAAATAAAAAAATATATTTCTAGATAAGGAAAACAAAAACATCTCCGATGTGACTGTGTTGTTACTAACACTGGGTTTTACAGCTTCTCTGTTTTCCAGAGGTTATAGTTCAGCTGCACATCATTTGCTCCATGATGAAGTTTGTCAGGACAGGTTTCAGCATGCAAGAAAAAAAGAATCATTTATTAATCTTAATTAGGACTATATAAATAAAGAGGTCTGCATACAAGACTTCTTGAGATTTTCAGCACCAAGAAAAATCAGAGCAAGCAAAAGCAGTGCAAATGTACTAGTCAAGTGTCCATACAAAAAGCACCATAAAAAAAAAAAAAAAAAGTTTAATCCTTTTGATAATAATAACTAACAATAGAATTTTTAGCTAAACGGACTTTTAGCCTGAAGCCAATACCGTACATTAGCATAAATGAGGATCAGCCCTACTCATTTGAATGGAGTTTCACAAATACAAATACAGGCAGGTCCACAGTCCTCCCCCTTGTGCCTGACTATCACCGTAACATGATCTTTACAATACTTGGTGCAGTAAGGTGACCTTTGAATAGCACTCTGCTTTAATTTTCCTTCCCCCCACCCTTAATTAAATCAACCTACATTGATAATAGTCTTAAGTTGTCTTTGTACGTACACTTTAAATACTTCTGCATTGTCTTTGGCAGTGTCAGGACTCAGAATAAAGCCATAAAATGACTTTTTGGGGATTTTTTTTTTTTCCAAAGGGAGGTTTTGTAACTCAAAAAGATGAGCAAAGGAAAGCGTAGAACATACTCTTTCTCCAGATTGATTTCTACATGATCTGACTACTTACAGAATGGACTGCTGCAACATCACAGCATAAAGAAATGATCTTTCCAAAAGAAGTACTCTGTGGCAGTACTGATCTACTTTGTAGCTCAAAACCCAAAGAACTCTTTCTGGAATAGAGTTGAGTAGAGGCTTTAGTGTGAGAAGTACTGAAGCTAGGAGGACTATCAGTCAGCAGAACAATTAGGCTTGGTCGAGGTGGAGTCCTTCCCCCTTGTTTGCCCTTTTTTTGTTTGGTTTTGATTGACAAGTTTGAAAAGCAGTATTTTCAAACAATTTAAAATTCAAATGTGCAGCTAACAATACATGTAGTATGACAATCGTTGCTGCTAACTTTTCAAACTTTTTTAAATAGTAAGTTCTTATGTTGAAATTTAGGCTGAATAAACAAATCTTCTTCCTCTGAAAACTTGTTCCTTGACGCCTCATATACATTATGTGCCTTCCCAACTGGATACTTAAGAAGTGCCATAACTTATGGACATGGGAAGAACTATGTCAAATAAATAAATACAATTTCTAAAACACCACTACTGTCTCAAGAAAGAAGTCTTTTAGACATAGGAAAACAAAGAAGTTCCTGAAATTCTTATGCACGCAGAAGTTACCTTCTTTTCAACAAAACAGAGGAGACAATCAAGCACTTTGCTGCTGATTATAGAGGACATCCCATTCACTTCCCACCTCTCCTTGTCCCACTCCTCCAATCCCACACATTTACTCCCTCCATTTCCCTTTCCCAAACTCCATCAAAAGCCCTACCTGTCCTTGAGCCAATTCTAGTCAACAGAAATTAGCCCAACATGCAGCCAGCTGCAGAACAGAATTCGATCCCCAAGTGGCCAGTTGTGATCAGCTATGTCAAAAACCCCACTGGAGTTGGTTGTTGGCCTCTGAGCTTGGGTGCGCCCGAAGTACAATCAAAGCTCCTCAGCTAGAATGATTAAAATTATGGCATATTTTCCTCAAACAACAGCAAACCTTCTACTGTTTTGTTACATCACTATGCTGAGTAAAGAAGCAAGAAGACAAGAAAATCCAAACGCCTGGAGAAAAATAATAGAAAAAAGTATCTCTACAGAAAACGTAATGTTACATACAGTAAAACATGTCTGTGATGCTTTTTAAACAAAGAATGAAATCTCCATAAAACCAAGGCATTCTCAAACACAGAAAATACCTTTCCATCAAGTAATCTGTAGTTTATGAAGGTAAGTGATGTCTAATACTGACATACTGTATGGTATAACCATTCTTGAGTGACTGATAAGGAAAGGGATTTCTGATGGATTAGCTAGGTATGCTCTGCCTTGATAGAATGAAAAGATAAAATGATAGATTATATAATGTAGGACACAGAAAGCACTGAGTGAGAAGAATTGCTAAGAACAAGGTAACACAGAAAAGCATTTACACTTACACTGGTAGAACATCGAATTAAATTGTTTACGAGTTATTTCCAATTCTTTCTTTTTTAACATTCAAAAACACATTGTCTATTACTCTACCTACACTGATTTTTAGTCTTCAATAAATGCTGTCTGTCATTTATATTCACATTTTTGCACACAAAAAAATCTCAGTTAATAAATTAAAGGATTTATCCTCATTCTACATTATCAGATTATGACATGAAGACAATTTTTTCTTGATGCCTTTTTTTTTTTTTTTTTCTCCTCTCTCTCCTCCCCTGATATCCTCTGGACATAGATTACATTCATACAGCATCTCTCAAGCTCTGAGATCTCATCCATCTACTTGCTATAAGATTTTTTTATAATTATATACAGCTCCTTTCCAGACAGCAGCATATGTGTTCACTGAGAGATTCTATTCACTATTGAAAATGCTGTGAACATCTGTTCTCACAGCATACTTCATGAAACATCACAGAAGTCTTTGGAAACTGGTACTAAGATATTTCAAATGACTATCAGCAAAACAAACACACAAACAAGTTGCAGAAAGGAAAGAATATTGGGACAAAAGAGAGCTGTAGTTTAAAATATGGACAGGTTTTAGAAAGCTGATGTAAAGATTGGCAACAAGAACTATAAAAGGGAAAAATAAAGAGAAAGGGAAGAAAGAAGAAGGAGCAGACATTTAAAGAGACATCTTGTAATTTAAGTTTAAGCAAACACAGTTCGTCTTCTTGCTCTGAGCCCTACCATACCACTCTACTTACCACATCTATAGCTGTAATTCTGCGTCTCTACTTTTTGGTATCTAGTCAGAGTATTGATCCTCTTAGTTCTACTTTTTCTATGATTCTATGATTCTTCTTCATCAGTGGCCTCTTTCCAATATTTCCCAAAACTACATGAATAGTACTTACCAAGACAATACATTCCTTACAATACATTCCTTACAATACATCCATATTGAATGGATCTCTTTCTTCATTTTCACCCTTGGATGGCTCCACAGATTTCTGTATCATAGGTCTTCCTTCTCTCTTTTCTGCGTTCATATGCACATCTACTAAAATCCTTTCATAATGATATGCTGCTAATTTCTCATAACTTTATTAGCTCCTTTTTGAAGATTTCCTTACCATATTTCAGCATCTTGATAGTATTTTTAAGGTCCTCTCTACAATTCTTCTACAATTTCTCTCTCAATACTTCCATCCACAAACTCACAGGAATCGCTCTTTGGCAAACTCTAAATGTTCTCCATCCTCACAGTCCCACCTCGTCATTAACTCATCCTCCCCAACGCTAGCTAGTATGCCATCACAAAAACAGTTTTTACATTCTGCCCATTTTTTCTGTGCTTTCTCACACTTCAAAGATTTGGTATTGATCTAATTGCTACATGCCATAACATCAGTGTTGAATTTGAATTTAGAAACTCAGAATCGCATACAAAAAAGTGTCGTTTTTTGCCATTTTGTCAAATAAGAACATTATGCTGTTATTTATTTGAATAGCTAAGACAATGGAAGAAGTTGTTGCTCATAATTCTTCCGATTTTGACAACACTAAAACATTCTCAATAAATGATGAATGATGCATAAGAAATAATATTTTAATATGTCCTCAAAACACTATAGAAATATCATAATAGCCAAAATACATTATTTTATACTTCACTTACTGAAGTGGTTGTGCTCTGGTTCATATTCAGTATTTTTTATAACAACATTTGTAGAAATTACAAAATAAATCTGATTACTTAATTTTTGTAATTGAATATGCATATCCCACTACAAAGCAGCTGCACAGGCACAACAAGAGGATAAAGTAATAGAGTATAATGAAGTGAAATCATAGGACAAGGGCATCCTATTTATTATATTATCTGAGATTTCCACAAATGTTTATCTGGATTTTAATTACAATATTGCTTCTTTTAATACATATATCAAGGATATAAACTAATTGCATGTTCATTTCCAACTCAGATTGCTTCCTATTAATCTGAGAAGAATTGCTTAGAATGGTCAAGGTCTATATTTGCCAAAAAAATGTAAAAACAGCTTAAAAGGTCTGTGACTTTTTGAAAGAAGCTTGGATCCTATAGATTAGGAGCTTCATTCAGCAGTGTCAAGCTCCATGCAGGTACATATCTGTGTGAAAGTAGAAATAAATTTTCATATAGTTATTTTAAAAAATGTCAAGTTCAGCAGTGCTTTCTACAGTTTTCATCTTTGTACACAACAGTATGAACATTGTCCTAGAACTTGCTCTCACTTACATGGGCAAGAATATCTGTGTTCACTTCCTTAGTGAATAACCACAAGGAGGGCTCCAAGGGGGAGGTAAAATAAATAAATAAATAAAAGGTCTGTCCACATTCTCAACTAATGCACTTATTTGTATGTACTAATTCATGTGTTTATATACAAGTATACACAATCAGAATTAAATGATTGCACATAAACACTATTGCATATAAAAACTAGTGTATGTGTGTGTGGTCATCATTAAGTGTTGCCATTTAATGGTCAAGACAATGCTAACTCTTATTTTTTATTTTATAAGGATCATTGAACATATACATACTCATATATGACGTTCAATAGACATTCTGCACAATTTTATCTTAAAATTATTAACAAAAAATGCTTTTGAAAGACTTAAACGCTACTAAAACCAAAGAAAACACACTCTTGGAAAAGGCTTAACAATCATAAAACAAATTAGCTTTTCCTTCCCCCACCAAAAAGGGAATTAGAGGTACTGTAGCATTCCTTAATTGATTGTAAATTTAAAAGGGTCCCTGCATGGTTCTGTTTTATACTCAGAGTGGACAAAGAACAAGTAAACATTTATCCAAAACAAAAGAAAATGTTTCACATAAGACGCAAGCTACCACTAGCCGAGAAGGGATATATGTCCGAAGCATTCATTGTTTCGTTTCTTAAATAACATTATAGCATTTGTGCTTGTGAATTTGCCAGGTCATATTAAAATGTGCATTTACCCAACAAGTTTTTTCAACAGGAATTCAGAAGTAATGAGAAGAAATCAAAATAAAATCTAAGTACTGGAAAGTTATAATAAGGATACTTTTGTTCACCAAAAATATCAGCTCCTTTCCTCCCTCCTCTCTTTCACATTTCTAGTTTGTTGATGAACCAACCGTGTTTGGCATAATTAACACTAAGATCTTCAGAACTCAATGACTGAAAATAATTGCTTCTCTCTTTTCTTTCCTGAGTACGCTGAAGCCCAACCTAAAGATTTAGAGCTGACTGGACAAATATAAAGGATGTCAGAAACAGTGACCGCTGACATGCCATTCAAGGCACATGGAAGAGAGTTCAGGCTTGAATGCCTCTAAACTGCTCATTGGTAAGATCAGCTATCAGTGAGACACAGTGTAAGTCAGCACAATTCACTGAGCCTGCTATGACCTTAAAATCATTGCTCCTGGGGCATGTTCATCCACCAATTAGTTTATACGCTCACTGGAAATCCATTGCTCAGTAAATGCACTGGTCTCTCATTCCACGGTGTTGATGAAGTGTGTGTGATGGCTTTCTCTTCACAACTTGACCCCTAAAGCTGACCCATCTGGAACTGAAGTATTCATGCCACTTGAGCACATCCTTGGTTATCACAGAGTATGATATTTTCTTTAAAAAACATTATTACTCGCATTTTTTCTTTAGTGCTCTGCAGCCACTAAACTAAAATAAATTTTTTAGAGGGAAGAAATTTAGTATGCTATATTTCAAAGTACACCTATAAAGGGTAATGAACTGATGTAAAGATCATTTTTGTTAAAATTGTTGGGAAAAGCATAAGCACCATTCTACTTGGAGTCAGTTTTTAAGCCCAAGATTAATTAATCCTAGTTGATTTCTTTTGCTATGAATACCATGACTTTTTCTTTCTCTTTTTTTTTTTTTTAATGGAGCATGTTTATAATAATCATCACAGCACAATAAGAGAGAAATTTTGCTTTGGACTTTAGAAAAAGATCCCCCAAAATATTTAAATATTACATGGCTAAAAGTACAGTGTATTTTGTCTGCTCCTTTCTGTTCAGAATCCTCTTACCTCACTCCAGGCTCCAAGTGCATTATAGCCCTACTTTCACCAAACTTCAAACTGGAAATTAACATGTAACAGAGAAATAAAAATTGTAAGTGAACTCCTTCACCAGATTCAATCCACAGTCTAGCATTGTCTAGTTCTCATATTGGTTCTATCAATGCTTATTAATATGGGCAGTAGGAGCTCCTGCATAGTAGCAGTGTGATGTAATAGAATACAGTAAAAAAAAAAGCTACTGTGTTACTGTATGTTCTACAGACAAGATAGTTTAAAAAAATGCTTATGAATATGTTTTGTCAAAAAGCAACTATATTAACTTTTTTTTTTTTAAATCAGCTTTTGATGAAAATTAGAAGTAATTTTGCCCTCTATTCTTCTGTGAAAGTAGATTTTTTTTTCCAGTGGAATTTAGAATGACTTGTCTTTCCTTTTACATTTCCTCTTCTTTTTTTAGTAAGAAAATGGAAAGAGGAAAGAAGAGACAAACAAAATTGTATATACAAGTTCTAAAGGTGTTATATTATTTATTTTGGGGAAATCAGCATGACTAGCAGTAAGACTTGTCAAGCAACCTGAATATAATCTTTCTTGCTCTTTTTAATGAGAATTTAAATTTAGTTGGATGTGGAACCTCTGATATTCCAATGCAGATAGTGTTACAGAGCTTAACAAAAACTATATCCTGATTCTAAAGACATATTAATAAAAATAGTAAAAATAATTGAGTAAAAATAGATGAAGGATAAGCTACCTTGCTAAATTTCAGAAGCTAATTTTAAGCAGAATCATCTATGAAAGGAAAGGTTTATAATAGCTCCTGTTCTTACTTAGATATATTACCAAAAAAAACAAAAAAAAAAAACAAAAAAAAACACCTAAAGTATGACAGTGAAACCCAAGAATGACAGAATGGTCTCTTATCTAGAAATAAAGTCATAAAAAATGCAAAGGTAAAGATATAGCGAGAAAAATTCAGAATAGGAATAAGATCTCATTTTAATTAAATATTTAACTATTTGAAACTTTTATGTGGAGAAATAGTCAATTATCAATCTCTATGAGGCTTTAAATTAAATTTAGTTGTCTTTCTAAAAGCTATACACCAATGTATCAAAAAATATGTATTTTATTTAAGATTTCCCAATGGCTCACACTTGCAAATTACTGCAGTTGAGCTGGTTACCAATAATTCAAGTCAGTAACTGCATACCTCTTCACTCAGGAAAATGTAAAATTTGATCACAATATCATAGGTTATCACAGGTACCCGATTGCAATGGTTGGCAATGCTTTAAGTGAAATTTTAGTCCCTACATAGACCACAGAAATCTTGCCAAGAATGTAAGCCACTCAAGACTTCAACATATGGAGAAATGCAGAACTGTAAACGTGGTCCTTCACTTGCAACCAGCATTGTCCTACATAAAGGCTTACAAGTCCTCTAAGCGCTGGAATAGAGGCCAGAACGTTTGTATTGTCTTGCTTCTGGATCCCTTCCTTACCTCTCCTCCCTCTCCTGACCAGGCGCTCCTGTAAGACACAGGCTGCACTCAAGCAAGCCACTCCTTCCCGGGCATCTTCTCTAGGAAATTTATTTAACTTGCAGAAAATTAATCCAGCAGCAAAACTACCCACTTCTCTACTGTGTGTGTAACTCGCAGCAATTCACACAGCAACAAAGACAGTGCAAGAGAGAAGAGTTGACTGCGCTGCTAGAAATAGCCAAAGGACTGGGAAGAAAGGATGAGCAGAAGAGACTCCAAACTTTCAGTTCGAAATCTACTGAATCTACTGATTTTTTTAATAAATATGGATGGAGCTTCATAGCTTTATTTATACTTAACTTGAGCTAACTATAGTCTTCTTTTAAAACAGGGTAGCCCTGTTCTTGCCCTCCCTTGGGCAGGAACGCAATATCTCACCATTTCCTTTGCAATTGCTCAGTGAACTGATTCAGGTGAAAATTAACTGGACCCAAACTACAATCACAGTAGCAACATGATCTAGCACTAATTGCGTAGTCCCATAATTACTATATCTGACACAGAGACTAAGGTGAAGTCATAAAACTGGGGAGGGTAGCCTGATTCAGTGGCAGGCTACAGCCACGTGAGATTTAACATATAATGAACGGCTACACATCCCTCTATATACTTATATGCTATAGTAGGCAAATTTAGTACTTAAGATTCATTTCCATTTTCCAGCTATTTTCGGTCATGTCACTGTTTTGTTATTTTGTTTTCTTTTCTGTTCTCCACCTTCCTGTGTCTTTCATGGGCATGTGATTTCTTGTCCTTAGCCCCTGTTGATAGGTGACTGTCAAAAGCTGATTACTGCTATATACTGAAGAATCATTTCTCTTAAAATTAGCTTCTTCCATTGTTAAAGAACCAGGCAGCACAAATGCTTCATTTCAAGCTTGTGCAAGTTTTATCCTGAAAACTATGTGCTCTATTGTCCCAGGGAAATAGAGCTGTCTTGGGTTGTTACGAACAAGGGCAGGCTCAGAAGCACTGACACTTGACCCAGAGCAGATCTTGCAGTTTAACAGGTTGACAAATGGGAAAACAATTTGTGAAAATAAATGCCCAAACTACATCTGCTTCAGCAAGTTTGAAATTCTAACCTATGAATAACTATTAAAAATATTTAAACAGATTTTCTCACTATTAATTATTCTTTTTTTAAAAGCTAATAATTGCATTTTTCTGACAATCATTCTTCTAAAGGAACAGAGCAATATTACTTCTTCAATACTTTAAATCTTTTCTTTTCCTTCAATAAAAAATAAAAATCCAGAGGAATGATCTGAAATCATATACTATTAATAGAGCTTTGATGCTTCCTATTCACATTAATTTGCACATATACAGAGTTTTAGATATACATAAAAAGAGCTAGACTCTCCATCAAATAACTCATGCACATTCAACCTCAAATGTGGCAGACATTATCCCATACCAATACAGTATTTAAGTTTACCATACTACTAAGCATTGAACTTCAGTTCTGTCAGGGCAGAGCTCTGAACAGAAAAATTATATCAGACTATCTCAGAAGATCTACAAACTTCATTCTTAGTCTCTTATAAAACAAGACCTCCAACAGTGGTGGTAATAAAAAGCATGACAGAAAACAGGAGAATATGCTGAAATACAAGCTATTTGTAGGCCAGGATTATAAGAATTTTAAATTTAATATCAGCTAAGAAGTCATTGCTATAACAAAGAAATAAAATTTTAAGATGCAGTAAAAATAAATCAGGAATAAAATAGGTCAATTGGTAGCAACAAGTAGGTTCCATTTTGATATGCGATGTAGCCTCACAGTCAGCACATCTGGTCTGTATGGGGCAGTTATTAAATGAGACACCTCCCTAAAAGTCGATTTCTTTAACTAAGTTGCTAGCAAATACCTGCACAGAAAGCATATTTTTTAATAAAAAATATAAGCATGCAACAGTGCCCAAACAACGAGGAAACCACTATAATCAAGTTATAATACCAGATATAATTTTATTGTGATGGAAATTTGATTGTACTAGGAAAAAAAAAACATATATAGCGCCATATGTAGCTTTTCAGCAAGTACCCTCCTGAATAACAGTACTCCTGACCCTTTGGAAAGAAAACTGAACATCTGAACTGAGCATCCACCTGACATCAATGCTGTGTGATTACTTCTGCATTCAACAAACAATTTATACTATCCTATGTTAGCTTAAGCATCATTTCTTTCTTTTAAACTTGTATATGCAATTCTACTTTGTAATACAAAGTTCACAAAGTAATAATTTTGTTGTCATTTGCATAATCTGTGCAGCTATGCCAGAGATTGGCCATTATAAAATTGCTTCCTGGCAAATTCATTCTATGAATCTAAGACAATATTAACTGGAAAGCAAATATAGGCTCCAAGAACCAAAATGAACTGAAAGGCAGTAAGTTGCATTGTTCACTGTCACAGCCAGCCTGCTCTGCATGAGCAACCTTTAATTCTTATCTGACCTCATTGTGAAGGTGATGTCTTTCAAGTGTGGTGACTAAACCTGTTAAACTACAAATCAAGAGATGTACAGAATTGTTATAGAAGTAATAAAGAGCAGTTTAATGTAAAACCTACAATTAAATTCCCAAACTAAGAACCTCGCTCCAGGAAAATGTTAAATTGCTCTTCTTCAATACTGCTGATTAACATAATCAGAGAGAGACAGCACCTACAAGCTTATACATATGCTATCATTTTAAATGCTTCCTTCTCATATTCAGTTTATGAGAAAGTACTGAAAGCCAATATATTGGCATATCAAACCTGCGCATTTTAAAGTTTTGCTTAGGTTATATTTAATAAATTTGCATGATTTTACATTAAAGTCAAACTTTAACAGGTTACAGTCTATATTCACATAACTAATCCAACCTTCCAAGCAAGAGTTTAACAGATACATCAGATCTGGGATAACATCTGGAGTCTGAACAACTGCCAGTTGGGTTAGTTTCACCAGAAAAATTCTAGGTAAGATTTCATATTTCCTTTTGTAACAAAGAATTCTTGATAGCTCTGGATCTAGCTACTGAGGAAAAAAATAATTTAAAAAGGCAATATAACAAAACATTTTGTAAAAAAAAAAAAAAAAAAAAAAAAAAAAAAAAAACAACAAAAAAAAAAAAACTAACATCACAAGTCATTAACACACAAAAAGAATCAAAGCTAAGCCAAAACCTACTAAATAAATCTTCAGAAGACAGTTACAGCAGGTTTCTTTTCTACCATGCCACAGACTTTCCAGATGTCTCTGGACAATCTTGCTCAATGTCTCTCAATCTCAATCTGAACAATACTTTTTTCCTGGAAAAGGGAAATGTTATTTTTATTCAGCAAGATCTCTGATAGATCTTTAGCTTTCAGTCTTGGTCCCACATGGGAATTTCTGCAATTCAGCTAAAACTTGGAGATGCTGCCTTCATAAACAACAATTCAAACATTACCCTGAAGTGAGTATTTTGAAGGCTTACCTTAAGTAACTGTTCCACTTCCTGTTTGTTCTCTAACTCCCATATAAATGAAATCAACATAGTCATAAAATTAATATTCTAATGTTCTAATAGGTAAATCAAGATTCACAAAGTATTACAGAGCAGCTTATATTCATCATGCTGCAAAAAACAGCAAAGGAAGATATGAGAACAGTCCAATAGGTTAGGTAGGTTGGCAAAGCAAATAATGCAGTAATTCAGTACATTTTCCAAAGATATATGAGAGATTGGGAAGGGAGGGTCCTGTTCTTTTTCATGTGAGCTTTTTGCAAAATGCTCACTGAAAGTTTGTCAACTAAGAAATTTGCCCAGAATAACTGCAATTATTTTATACTACTAAGCATTCTTACTGTACTTCAGCTTAATTCCAAACTGATTTTCTTACAGAATAATAATATCAAGAGAAGAAATTATTGTCAAATGATCATTACATTTTTAATTAATAGCAGACTCAAAGAAATAAGCTCTAAACTTCTTAGTTAGAGAACAAAGAAGTACTAGAGCTGACAAAAGGAAGTAGGCTCAAATATTTTGGTGGTAATCACCTCTAACTGTTAAAATTAAACCTCAGATCAAACTGCAGGCACAATGGTTTTGAGCAGAGTGTACCTGACTGAAAAAGGAGCACAGGCTGAAATGACAGACTTGAGAAGTCTAAATTAGTTCATGCTTCCTAGCAGCTGCCACTTACTAGAGGTATGATATTGCCAAAACAACCCAAGAACAGCGTATACATGGCGGCAGCAGCCTGTGACATTTCTAATTGACTTTACTAGCCTAGAAAATACCCTTACAGAAGACAGGGTATCCTCACACCCTTCTAAAAACACTGCAAAGGCTTCCGTTCTTGCCTCTCCAGAAGCAAAAACCACAACACTTTGTGCTGCCACCACTCTGCTGAAAGGAAAGGGCTTCAGTCTCGTAGTGCTTCAGCAGGTACCGGGGCAGAACCGCAGCCTGCCCTCATGGGTGCAGGGCGCACACCACCACTTCCACTAACAGCTGCCTACGTGGAAGATGGCTCATACAGCAGAGGACATGGCACTGGAGCAACCCAGAGAAAACGTGAACACACTAGAGCTTAGAGGCTCTGGGGGTTTGTTTCCTTCTTAAACACTAAAAATCTCCATAAAGTCACAACATATAAATCCATACGCAAAAAAAAAAAATCCATATACTTTACGAGGGATCAAAGAAGGATCCGTTCCATAAATTAATACTGTTCTAGGCACATCCTATTTCATTTTGTCCATGTAAAATTCATGTGGTTCTGTATTAAAATGTATATTGAATCAGTAATTTCTCCAAGACTAGAATGAAGAAAAAAAAATTAAAAACTATGCTTGAAAACATAAATGTTTAAGTCTAACAATAAAATTCTTAGAACTCTCATCCTGGACCAAAACATCCTTTTAATCTAGAATGACACTGTGATGTTGGATTATGGGGGATACTGCAGCTATATCAGTGGGAAATATTTAATAATAGTAAATTAAATATTATAGGCTCTGGTGTTAGTTTTAAATATTCTAAAATAAAAATTGTAGCAAATTGAACCCATTCTTAGAAGATTAACTCTTCTAAAGTTCTTTTAGCTTTAAAAATATTAAGTGGTTTGGATAATGAAACCTTGCATTACAGAGAATTAAAGAACAGATTTTAGTATCTCTAATAAAAATATATAGTGTACAGACATAACACAAAGCACATCTTATTCTTTTATTTTTTAAGGAAGATATAACTACACCAAGATAAAACTACTATTTCCAATTGTATTTATTTCTAGAATCAGGGTGTTTTAGCTGGGATCTTGAATGACCACCTAACATTTGCTAAACTATAAATTTATAAATATTGTTGCCATATTTCAGAAAATGTGCATGATCTTTTGGCCTACACTTTGTAAGATAATTACAATTTTTCTTTTATGATTTCACTGCTGCCAACTTATTCATTTGAATATCTTTAAATAAATTTATAATTTCCCCTCCATTCCAAACCTGAGTTTTCCTGTATTGAAACCTTCACATAAAAACTTACACAGTAAATCTCATTTAATGATAAAATATAGTCAACTCTATATAAGTGTAGCTTTGTTATATATCTTTTGCAGAACATGCAAGGTTTTGTTTTTAGACTGAAAACAAAGCAGGGATGGAAAGATTGCTCCGTTTTATCCAACAAGCCTTTCTTTATTTTGAGAGTTGTATCTCCTTATTTTACTGATGAAGCCTTTTCTTATTCCTGTTATTTTGCTGACTCAAAAAAATTAAAAAGTACATTTATTTGGTGTAACAACATCACTAGTTATTAATTTCTAATTTTGTTCTCTTTAAAGCAACTCCTCGATTCTCATCAAAATGTGTAAGTATTGCTAAACGTGATCAGACTTCATTGCTATTACCAAAGGTGTGAGAGCCCTCAAACAGGGTTCTTTATTAATAGACTTTCTATTCCAATGTCTAAGAACTCCAAAAAAACACTAATTTCTGACTGGACATTGGCCAGAACAGTTCTAAGAGCAATCAGTGGGGGGGGGGGGAAGTCACGAATTCACTACAGTAAAAAGGTTTTCAGATTTTCCAGATACCCAATTGTCCCTCACTCCCTCTGCTCATAGCTTCTAATTAACTGTCTTCCTATTGTTACTATTCAAGATGACCTAAAATCATCTGTAAAATCATTTTCTATTAAAAATACAAAAATCACAGCTAGCTTCAGCACTCTAAAACAAGGGGTCTACAGCTGTAAAGTGGTATCTGCTGTTGGCAGAATACATCTCAGGGTGACCAACATACTTCAGTAAGGATGAGACTTAGAATACACTGAGCTCACTTTATTATATTATGCTCTTAAAATGCATCAAAGAACAACATATTTTCTAAGCAGTGAATTATTACCACTGAGCCCCAGTTAAGGATAAGAAATGTTGTTAAGTTTTGCACAATGCGTGCCATTGCAAGCAAGAACTGCTTTTCCATTCTTCTAAAAATGCCATTTAAGGGTTTCAACAGTTTTACTAAACCTAGGCTGTAAGTGCCATGCTTGAATCTATTTTTTTGGATGTATGCCCAACAATAAATGATCCACAATGATCTGAGGACAACACTCTCATCCAAGAACTTAATCAGATTAATGATGTATTTGTTTTATAAAAAATGAATAACATTAATCTTGAGAATACCTAATTTACATATTAAATGGCTGAAGGGAACAAAAATACTAGTGGTTTTATAAAAGTAAGATTACAAAATTGACTATTGCCTTGAAAATCTCTTAGTAAATTGCAGAGATGCAAAATAAGTGTTCATTAGCAGTGTTTATGTAAATTTATGAGACAATGTTTAGTTGTTCCAAAGACTTAATGATGTTTACATTTACAAAAAATGTTGATATCATAATATAACAATGGCAATAACATCAAACATCCCCTATAGAATTTGGCAGTTCATTTGTCCTAAAAAATAAATTTAATACTTTAAATGTTACTGTACACTTGAGGATGTCCAAGGGAGTGCTGAGAAATAACACTATAAAAGTAGCAATGAAGTGCTTTGTACTGGGTTTAGCTCCATATTATGTAAATAGATGGATCTAATGGAATGAGTTAAATCACACAAAACTGGCAAACACGGTTAAGGAAAAACTGATAGTCAATATTCTTATTAATCTCTTCCATTTGCTGTTTCCCTATGACCTTCACAATTTCATAAATTTATTAGAGCTATTAACTATATTTTTCCAGAAATAGAAAAATAGCTTGCATTAGATGGATTTGCCTAAAAACAAATGAGTTGCTTTTACTGGAGAACATGCTTAATTAGTGCAAAATACAACATTTTTATTTTGTGACATCAAGATCAAGTAACTCTTCAAAACCTATACTGGTACAGTCAGTTCATTTCTGAATCCCAAAGAATTAAGTCCTGCATATACAAAAACAAAACAACAAAAAAAGAGCGGTAGATGGAACAGCAAAGATCAAGTTGGCATTTGCCATCTGGCATAGTAACTCCAGGGTCTACCCTCATAAAATAATTAAATATTATGCCCAATTCCACATTCTGAAGAAATTCCTACTGTCTAAACCCTAGATATACTTCCATTAGCTATAAGAAATTTTTACCTGGGGAAATAAAATTTTGAGGATGAAGCAAGAGGATCCATAAACTCAGGATCCTTTTACTCAGGACACCTCTGGAGGCATTCCCAGAGTAAGAAAAGGCCATAGTAGATATGCACCAGTCTCAAATACAACACAGTACTTTTAAACAGACTCTGTTAGTAGGACAAGAACTCCAAACCTTGCCCCTATGCTGATAACAGTATCACTCATAATGATTTAATAGTCCTGTTGGAAACATTTTTATTCTAGTACCTACAAGTATCATCTTCCATAGCAGGACCTCAAAGAGCAAAGAAAAAAAAACAACGATAAAACCATCCTTCTCTCCTTCGTTGTATTAAAGAGAAATACACATCAAGGTCCAAGTAAAATAGTTCCCCAGGGGAATATAATATATATTATATAACATATTTCCAAGTCCAGAGGAAGGAAACAGGAAAAAAATTGTTTTTGTCTAGAATAGCTGGAGGGAGGGGATTTATATCAAGATTCCAACAAACTTGCTTCACCACTGATTGGAAAAAATTCAAATTGTTTGGCCCTTCCAATTGAAAATCCAGGCCTAGAACTGAACAGTATGGGAACAGCAATTGCTGGCAGATTTGTATCAACAGCTGCCTCTATTTCTTCTCGTCTAATCCTTGTTATACTGTGCTCATCACTGCAGCACACAAATTCCCACCATGCAATGTTGTAAGTATTTTGCTGTGGGTTTTGTCTTTTGCTTTTAACTCAGGAAATCTGCAATGATTATTCCAACACAGACTTAACTCTGCTCCAATACCCTTTACCATCCTTCGCCCAACAGTGGGTCCATGCCAGTTGTATTCTCACGTAGGCCACAACCTGACATTAATTCCTATGATCTGAGTAATAATTGAGCAGGCTACTGCAAGTAGGACACAGACTGCAAACTCCTCTCTTGCACCCTAATTTCTACATGTAACATCATAAATCATCATAATTACATAGTGATTTATATCACTAGATGAACACAAGGACAATTGTCCATAGAGCTATTCGATAACACACATACAAAGAAACCGTGGCAATTAAAAATTAGAATACTTCCCAGTTGATATTTTTCAAAATTCATTGTACTGTTTCTGTAATACGGTCCTTTGATACAGCCACCACTACAATTAAGACAACCTCACACAACTTCAGCTTGCACCTCACCCCTCCTTAGGTAATACCCTACTAAATTTAGTATCTCTAAGTGCTGGAAATATCACTATGCTTCCTGCACTGCAATACTTCATGTTTTGGGCCTCACTTGTAGGGGTTTGGTAGCAGCAATCTGCAGGAGTCCATCAAATGCCCTGTGCCAGTCAGGCCAGGACCAGCCAGGTCCAACACAGAGGAAAGCATCCGTACTCCAAAAATGCAGTTGATAGAAGAAGCCCACGGCATCTATGCTTCGGCTTACTTAAGAAAGAGTGGCAGCTTCTAGGGGAGGAGAAAGGAAGGAGACATGAAAGGACACATTGTTGGTGACCCAGTCAGAGAGATGATCTTGGAAGGAAGCTCTCCATGACAGAGTAGCTACATCGCCTGAAGGGACTGTGGCCCACAGTAAGCCATGCCAGAGCAAGTACGCTCCCATAGTTGTGGACGTTTTTATGAAAGCTATTAAAAACTTTACTTGCAAATTGAGATGAAGGCCATACATGTCATGTCCAGAAGCCAGTGGTAAACACACTTCCCTTCTTGTTGATATGGCCTTCATATGGTTCACTTGTTTACTTGTGCATATTAACAGGACTCTAGTGAAAAGCACTGAACTAAAAACATTAACTCATGATGACAGGTAAGTGTTCTGCTGCAATGTGACTGCAACGTGAACTGCTCCTGAGGATATGCATCCATGTTTCCAACTTCAATTTTCAGAAAAATTCGCAATATTCTAAAGACACAATCATTCGTATCGGATGTTCTTCCTGTTTCCTATGTGGGACTGACATTAAGGCAATAAATAGCACATACATAAGTATGTTCTATTATTTTGACATTATTAAGAATAATCATATTTTCATTTTAGCAAAGAAATATTTGCTAGAAATTTGGAGTAGGAAAAAAAATATATATCCATTTTCTTCCTGGTAGGTTCATGCCATTTTACAACAGCCTACTACCAGGCTTTAGGGTGCTGTTCAAATTAACCATACTTGAATAGAAATTCATTCTTTTTCTCTGCTGAATGAATGTCATTATTTAGCTGTGGGTTATAAGTACAGTTATGTTTCCAAGAATTTTATTTCTAGCTATAACAACTCAGGAATAGGAATATTACTTATGTTCCATTTCATAATTCTGAAAGTATTTTGACCCTACATAGAAATTTGAAGACCCTTTCTGAATAGGACCTCCAATTCACATAATGATTTTTTTTCTATATTATTTTATTAATATAAATACACTTCACCTAGTGAAAGCAGGTCTTACATTATATACAAGAGGCATCTTACTATATTGTGATAACTTAAAGTAGAGTCTTTTGACTATGAAACTTATTTTTTCTACATAAGTGGATACAAACTACCCAGGCAATGAAAAACATCATTATCTTTTAAAAATGACCTTCTGGTGATATTTAAATAAAAACATTACATAAATATTTTCAGATCCAGGTACGATAGCCACAAAAACAAGCCTCAGCACCACAGCAGCAAAACAGATTATCATGTTTCACAGGACCCAAGAGTTAAGTCCTGGGCTAGTACTTAGTCAGAAGAGTGAGCCCTGTCATTTGACATTTTGTGCCTTCAGCATCTCTGTTACCTCCAGTAGTCTCAGAAGAGGCTGGTGGCAGCCTTACAGTTTTTGCAATAGCAGCTGCAGTTCACAGCACCTTGGGACAACTTTTTCAAGATGAAGTATCTTTTAGCAGTCTGCTCTCCATTTTGTCTCCAAAGTAGTTCCTACCACAGACTGCTGACTGAGCCATATCAATATCCTGAAGAATAAAGTAACTTTGCAATTGGGAGATTAAATGTGTCATTGAAAAGTGGTATCTCCTTAAGAGTATCACTGAAATTCATTAATTGCCCTGAAGCAGCACAGTTCTGCTCCTGCCATTAGCTGGGCAGTGCCACCTTCCTGCTTGTCTTGGCTCTTCTGAAGAGGCTCCCTGAACAGCCTCACTGCAGGATGCAACAAGCACACATGCTAATGGGAATATGAAATATTCAGGTGAGAAAGAATGGCAAGGGCCTATACATCAGGTAGTGGGGAAGTTAGGACAGGTAATGATTCTAGAGCTCACTCTTTCACTCTTCCTGGGGTACCTGCAGGCTCGGT
>JAWLRI010000847.1:1615519-1637808 GCA_034781795.1 Crypturellus tataupa | reverse complement strand
CCTGCGTGTGCAGGGGGGTTGGACTAGACGACCTCTAGAGGTCCCTTCCAACCTTAGGCATTCTATGATTCTATGATCAGTGGTGTTACTGAATGTATTAATTGTGCCACCCCACTTGCTGTGAAGTCGCAGTCCTGCTTCTTTGGTGCCTCTTTGCTTGCTGCTTGCATTCGCCTACTCGCTAAGTGGAAATGAGGGTCTGGAGGGCAGGACTGGGAAAAACAGCCTTTCCTTTAGCAGCAGAACTGATTTAAATAAGCTTAAGCATTTGCGAAATCAGACTCCAACTACCACGGAGTTTCATCTGTTTCTACCATCACTGTTTTGAACCTGGGATACTGAGGCCTACAAAGCCAGGCACATCCTACGTGTTTGCTGTCAGGACAGAAATCAAAGCCTGAAAAAAGAAAGTACAAAGTGTTATGTACAATAAAAAGACTTTGCTTTGAACATTATGGGAATACATTTAGATAAAAGGGTGCTTGAAGGTGAAGGTACTGCTAGACTCACTTTTCAAAACTATCTGTAGGTCAACAACAGAGGACTGCCTAAACATAAATGCTTTAGGACTGTTTTCCACCTCTTGTAAATGAGATACACTGCACATGCACTTGTATGCTGAGAGAAGTCAGTTCACAAATGGTATGTTAACTAGAAACTCCCCTTTAAAGAACAAGCTTAAATATTTCTTTCTAATCCAAAAGGGAAAAATATACTTATTCTGACCATATTCTGACCAATTAGAGAAGCATGCTAAATATTTGCATAAAGTGACTATTTCGTGTTTTGATGCATTTATGATCTACAGGATTATTTTAAATTCATAAAAATCCAAACATGCAAGTGATCTAAATAGAAACTGTAACTGTAGAACTGTACAGTAGAACTGTAACTTCTAAGTAGCCCTTAGAATACATGAGTGCATCAACAGCAACCCTTTTAATTGAAGCATCATTTAAAAGTGTCAATAACACTTCTCCCAGTAGTTGCAAACCCTTACTTATTTGACATTACAACTTAATTTCTCGTTCTAATCTCATCTAACTTACCCTTATTTCCTTGCTCTGGATCCGTACATTTGCCACCCAGTGAGTTCCCCCCTTCCCCCGCCAGGAGTTACTCACTTTTAACAGTAAAACCAAACTATTTGAGGGGAATAATCTCCCTGTAAACCCAACACAGAATAAAGAGCTCTTATTTATCGAGCATTTTGTGCCTTGAATTGAAGCATTATTGCAAAGAGCGAGCAATAAACAAAAACACCTCAGGGGCCTGGGAGGAGCAATGTAACCAATTACATTTAATTAAATCAAAGGATGGGAGCCCTAGGGTTGAATGAGCTGAAGAACAAATTTGCATTAACACCTAGCAGCCAAACAAGTAGTTCTTGGTTTAGCATGCAACTACAATTGTTGCCATCTATTCTCTGCGCTGAAGGGGGGCCATTAGCTAAATTCTTCGGGATTGTTTGTCCACTGATGAGGGGCTGCCTTCTCAACGTTTCACTTCGCCACACATGACAATCGCCTACTCAAATAAACAGCTCCCTCTGCAACCTAACAAACAAACATTGGTACAGGAGGGACGAGTTTGCAAGTCTGTGACACCTTTGTTCCGGGCCAACAAAGGGGACAATGGCAGGGCTCGCACACCTGAGAAAAGCAGGGCCCGGAGAGCCGGCCTCGGAGGGAGGGGGCAAGAATTAAAGTTAATCTGACCACAGCGAATTCTATAAATTGAAACACCCAGGATAATGATTACCTAGAGCACTTCAAGAATGGATGCAAACATAGAGCTTTGGGTATAATGAGAAGACCTCCTAACACCAAACTAATTAGCAGAGCGCTGCATCGCAGGCATTCCTTCTCGGCGGCTGGGGGGGCCAGGAGGAGGTGGAGGGTCGAGAAGAGCCGGGCAGGGAAATGGGTAGAGAGAAGTAGGAAAATAACAGAGCGCTAGCAGCACGCACATAACAGAAATAATGAAAAGCAAAAATGTAGAGTCCACAGGCCTGAATTTTCTAAACCATGATTCTGTGAGGGAACGGAGTGGAAAAAGACTAAGAATGGTTATAAAATATTCTTCCTTGAATATCCATTACATGTTCACACTAAAAGAGACTTTACATGTAAAAGAGGTGATTTTTTGAAGGGATCTATGAGGCATTTGGTAGAGCAGCAATGGCCAGAATTCCTATTATTGTAAAGACATATTTTCAGAGTCTTGTAAATATAGTAATTTCAAATACAGATTTAAACTTATTGTCCCATACATCATCCCAGACACAAAGTATACCTCTCCCCCACTGCATAAGTTAGTTTATCCATTTTAGGTTTATACAACAAATGAAAAGGAATGTAATGGTTTCAAAACACTTTGCCCTAAACCATCAAGCTAAAAGGTTGAATTATTAAAAGAATTTTTAGGCAATCAGTGTCCATTGTGTCTTACAACTGCAACAGCCAAGATTCTCATTTCGAAAAATACTGAACATTTTCTTAGCTCTTGCTCCTTGACTATTAAGAGGGGGAGTAGAAAGAACAATAAAAGATTTTTGTAGAGGTCATTCCTATCTTGACCTATCAATTTCCTTGCTTGGAAAAAAAAAATTAAATGGTGGTTCTACTCTGCAGAGTGACTAAATAAAAAAAATATAATTTTATTCCACATTACCATACAAACTTGCTGCCTGTATTTACTCATAGCTGCATTTGCTTCTCATAATGGCAAATAAAACATGTCTTTACTGCTCTTTTATACTTTGAAAAGCTAACACAGATCTAAATAGCTTGCTTTTAAGGAGATGAGAATTCAGCTGAAGTTTACATCTTGTTAACTGAGGGAGGACCAAGGCTAAAGTTAATCTGAAAACTGGGTATTCCAGAAGAAACATCAAGATATGCTTTCAAGATGCGCTTTCAGTTTAAACCTAATTAAGTCTGACCAATTCAACAACTGAAGTAAATGGTCCCTCCCTCTTCTGGGCATATCAGGCCACCTTCTTTGTGTTAGACCTCATGATAAAATGAGGCTCTTCGGAGCTTTAGATCCACTGTTGTCCTGACAAGAAAAAAAAAAAAAAAAAAAGAAAAGAAACCAAGACAAGGTGGACTAGTTTTTCTATTAGATGAACTATGTGATCCACCCACTTTCAGTGGAGAAAGGGAATGAAAAACAGGAAGTGAAACGTGAAACCAAACCGGAGGACTTCCTTTAAGCAGCAGCTAGTTGCTAGGTTAGCATATGGTATGGCTAAACAATACCAGTAAGTATCTAGTTTACCATTTACAAACACCTCAACTTAGACATGTTTCTCAACAGATCAAGGGTCAATCACCTCAAAGCAAAAAGTAATTGAGTAGGCGAGAGCTAATATGTCAGGGAGGTTGGGGTTTTTTGTGTGTGTGTTTCATTTGAGAGTCTGTGTAGCTAACAGATTTTAAAAGGATGTCCAAAACAAAGCACATATTCTATTTTCACAAGTATAGTCCTAAACTGAATTAATCCACATCCACACCACCTAAATCCACACCACATAAAAGTGTTCTTCCTCAAAAATAAGTTTGTCCCTGCACCTTTACAGATAAGCTGCTTCTGATGTCACTGTTACTGCCTCTTCTGTCCTCAAGATAGCTACAAGACCAGGTACATTCCCAACTTTTGGCCATGAGCTCTGCTACAACAGTAAGGTGTTTTTTCTTCTTTCAGAGCCTGTTGCTGGCACATCAGTGAGAATGAATACAGTTAAATTTGAGGTGAATCACTTAAGAAAAAGGCTCAATAGTACGTTTTGTAACTATGTCTCAATTTAATTTATAAGTGAGGCCAAACCTTCCTGAGAACCTGTGAGGTTACCAACCAGTCCTGGTGATTTAGAAATTTCACTGCAAACTGGAATCATCCACTATCGCTGTTGAATCTTGGGATTTATCTACCCATGGAAAATACACTGCAAAATGAAGCCTCCTTACACACAAACAGTGAAAACATGCCTTTTGGTGCTGTTTCTTTATCCGAAAGGTGCAAGCAGATCCACTCAAAAAATGTCAAACTACTCCCACTCAAAAGGGAGTCACACAAGGGTAACTACAGCCATTTCATGACATAAGGACTACTGGGCTTTTTCCAAACCAACAGGTCTGCTCAGGAAAAAGGACAGAGGTTCTCATTCTTCACAGATTCCCCCAACAGGAACAGACTCTCCCAGACCAAATGAATGATAGCAGGACAACAAAAACAGATAGAAATGCAGCAGAAAAGGTACATGAAGCAGTTACAAGTATAAGAAAAGATGGAAGGAAGAAACTGATACAATTTACAATCTGAATTAAAGTGCTAGAGCAAACCTTAAATATGACACACCAGACTATTCTGCCATGTTCTCCAATCACACAACAGAAGTCCTTAAGCCCTAAGAGGGCTCAAACCTACGTCTAGACACAGAACACACTCACACCAACTAGCTTTCTAATTACTTACTTTCTCACAAGATCCAAGGGGAGCCACATCGTGAAATAACATTACAGAGCTTTGGAGTGGTTAAATTACCTGCTAATGTGCTACAGATACAAATAGTATCCTAAACACCTACATTTATGATAGCAACACAACTGCACAGAAATTTAAGATTTTGCATTAGTGCAGGTTCAAGCAAGAAAAAAGGGGAAGTCAAGGCTGTTTCCAAACAATTTCTAACTAATCCTGAGGATTTGCACTAAAAGATATTTCCTGAAACAGACAAATTTAAAGCATACACTTTCAGATTGTCAGATTAGTTTTATGATTTTAAGTGTTACTCCCATTTCTCTGCTTTGGACATATATTACTTTAGTGTGCTTTAACACTGGTGTATTCAAAATATTTTCTCTTGTAAGATGTACAATATTGGGTAGGTAGAATATAGCTCTTTTCTTCTGTTTTTGAGGTCAACATACTTCTAATTTCCAATAATATATTCTGTGCTTTCCCTCTCTAAACCTCATCCATTCCATATTACTTTCAGATCTACTTTGCTTAAATATTCTTCAAAAAAACATAATTTCAATTTGAATTCATTATGTTCTTTTTGATATGCTTCTGTTTGTCTCAGTGGAAAATTGAAATGTGCTGCCTAATTACATGTTTGCTTTTATCATTCCAATTAATTGATCTCTGTGTTCCTTAAACAAGATTCATTTTACATGAGGTAGGACCCAATAATCCCAAATTCTACTGTGCAATATATAGGTGGAATGGATAACTTCAAAATTTTCCACACTAAACCAACTTTTATTCCACTCTGTTAGATACACATATTTGATGTTATACTCTTAATGCACTTAAGTCTGAAAAAAAATTCAAAATAATACATGCATCTTGAGATAAGTGAAGAAAAATCTTCTATGTCTTTACACACAGTTAATGATAGTAAATGGTGATAAAATAAACCAAAGCACTTTAACTAAAAACCATCTATTTAAAAAGATGTTAATTAACCCTGCAGGGTACGTGCAGGATTTGAAATGAGTCCAAACAATGTCCAGCTTAATGCTAAGAACTTATAAAACGAGCTATCAGGGCCTATTAGCGCATTGCAATGGCTTAGATACTTGAAGAAGTGACCCTAAAATCTCTGTTCTGACCCAACTTTCAGAAATGGGGCAGAAGATTGACCTTCACACAATATAATCAGGAAAGGATCTAAAAAATGTATCTCTCTGTTATGTGAAACCACAGTTTTATTTACTCAGGCATGTTCACTTTGGAGTTAAGGTCCACTCAAGCATCATTTCAGGGTTAAAGGTTACAGTATAAAGCCATTATGTTTTCAACCAGAGTAGCATGCTACCATTTGTCTTGCAGTAATATCACAATCAGATGTTACCTTTTAGTTTGGCCTAGCAGGGAGTTTAAGAGCATGGAATATACATTATAAAATAGATTGCTACTTCCTACAGATAGAACTAAAATTAAACTTCAAGCCAGTGTGTATTCTGTCTATGCTATTATTTATAGACACACATAAGAAAAGGTTCATGATCTGTGATCCTGTACATGTTTAAGTATGCTGATTCTACGTACAATATTTGTAAGCATTTAAAATACAAAGAGATACAAAAAAAAATCTGTTCTTAAATTTCACCCTTTGGTCACTGTCCATTTCAGAAAAAATACTTTTTAAAGTAAATATTTCATAAGAGATTTATGGACAATAAGTATTTTAAAATTTTTGAACACCTGTTTAAAGCTCCTTGCTATTGTTTATCAGTTCCTAATATTGATTACATATCTATACTAAACAGGTATTTCTTCTAAATAGGAAAACTTTTTGATCAAAAGATTCAAAAAATAAAAAGATTTTAAAAATTAAGGCTCTGTGCAGCAACAAAACCTAGGCTTGAGCACAAAAGAAGCAGCAAGACTTTACTCTGCGCAAGACTAAAAGACTGTTAAGTCCATCAAATTTATGCTAGAATTTAGGAAATATTTACAGGGCCAGCAATACAGGCAGCATGTTCTAATAAAGAGGGCTTTTTATCCGTACATTTCATGACTTTTGGAGAGACAGTATAGGCTGTACTTGCTTATTTACTTTCTCAACTGAAATATACAATTCCTGCTTACTTTGAGGTTAGCTAAGTCTTGAGGAAAATAGATGCATTACATTCCTTACATAAGATTTTTTTCTTATACAAATAGTTAGATTTCTTTTCTTACATGAAAAAAAGTCAAAATTCAGAAAGAAAGCAACAATTTTTTAAACAACAGGTACAAACAAGAGATGTTTCCTAAAACAATGCATTCTTGATTTTCGGTATTCTTTGGATTGACACAGGGACATTCAAATCTACCACCAACCGCTGTATTATTGCATGCTATTCAACCAACAAACTTGTAATTTCTATCAAAACATAAATATATATTTTAAAACACAATAGCATCATGAATCATGGTATGATTCAGAGTATAAAGGTGAGACATATGCAGAATGCTCTCAGAAGAAGTTATTCCCAGCTACACTTCCTAAAACACATTCCCAGTTTTGTCTGAGCAAGAACTATTTCAAGACATGAAAAATCTTTGTTTTTGTGATTTGAAGCCTGTATGCACAACTGTAATAGTAAAAATTTCCAAACAAAATGACAAGAATTTCCATTAAAAGAAAGTCCAAGGTTGCCAAGTAAAATATTTGAGTTAGGAAACACCCAAATTAGTTTAGAAGTGCCAATACAAGCTTAGCATAGCTGTGTAGTGTGCATGTCTTAGGAAACCACGTGTAATCAATACTGTCACATGCTATTCTTCACATAGGACCGTCACTCTTTACAGAACTGAATGCTAGTGTTCAATTTATGATAAAACTTTACCCTTCAGCTAAACGTCACCCCATTCATTATTTTCCAAATTTACCTTTTAACAGAGCAGGCCTACCCGGTATTTAGCCTGAAAGATGCATGAAGACCATCAGAAGAGTTCATTGACTGCTTTTCAGCATCTCACTTTTTGAGAGATACTCACTAACAATCCTGCCAACGTACAGTCCTCTTAATGACATAATACTGTTGCTCCCGGGGAAAAATAGAAGTCAGAAGCAAATGGTTCTTTGGATGAGGCCTTGAGACAAAGAAAAAAGAATCCACTATTTCTTTTGTTTAACCCCAGTGTCCCAAACATCCAAAACACCTAGACCACTTTATATCACACTTTCAGCTACCATCAGCTTTTGCAGATGAGATGAGACTTTCAGAAAAATATAACTAACCCATCATCTCAAAGAATAAGAACTTGCGAGTTCAAAGAATAAGAACTTGCAAAGCCCTCATTTACATAACCAGCCTTAAAATAATCATGCATTTTGTAGCGAGGGACCCAAACTTAACATTCTTTTTAACATACTTTTGTGTGCAATTTCTAAGTTAAATAAATAAACAACAGAATTTTCATCACCTGAAATACCAAGGCCAACAGAGATTGTTAGCAGGACTGCAACTTTCAGATCACTTTAGTCTTCTCATACCTGTGCTAACAAAGCACCTCAAAGTGGGAGTGTTATTTAAGGCAGCGAGGAGCAGCAATTTAAGAGACTGAAGATGTAATTCACCTGTGAGTTCACACGCAGCTGATGAACAAAGAGCCTTGGAAATGTAGTTTTGCATAAGAATTTTTCTCTTAGAATATCAGGTACTGTGTGTTATGTTGTTTACTTCATGTTCTCCAAAATTTGAATTTCCGCTAAAAAAAGAGTAAAATTTCCAACTAATTTCAATGCCAGGTTTCAATCATCATGTTCCTTATTATTCAGTACTGAAAGCATTTGAGTAGTTACCAGATTCTCAACTCATTCAGATTAAAATCATTTTTTCTTGGATTTTATCAATTTTAAAAAGACAATGTTTTTTATTCATTTGACAAGTCCCAATGAAGAGACAAAGACAATAAGATTCTCTGCATTACTAAGGCAAGTCAAATTTGACTTGTAATAAAAACAATTGAAAAAATATGACAGTAATTCAAAAGTTGACAGTGCTTTCAAATATTTGGGAAAAGATGGCACATTGGAGTTATAGTTTCTTCATGTTACAATATTTACATCATCAGTAAGATCCTGTTTCAGACAGGGTCAGAGTACTAACCTGCCAGCTGAAAGAAATCTTCATGAAAATCTCTTAAAAAAAAAAAAAAAAAAAAACTTAAAATGTTGATTTTCTAGTTTTACTTTCTCATAAAAGTATACCATTCACCACTTAAAATTAATTTACTTAAAAGCACAGAATAATTTCTTCTGAGCAATATATATTTCTCATTTTCTTTATGGAATAAACCATTTTGCAATTACACTTCAAATTGCCATTTGTAAATGCTCAGGTTTATAAAAGGATTTCAAAGGATATAACTGGGCTCATCATTCTGATGATTTCCCCTGTCTGATTCTGGCTCACCTTCACAGAATTACCTGGTAAAACATCCTCTCTTCTTGTTAGTATGTCACTTACCCAGCAAATGATCAAATGTGCACCCTGAATGTACTTAAATACCAAACATTTACCATATCATTTTCAGGACAGCATAAAGAAAAGAATCCTAAGAAAATACCATACTAACTGTGAGAAAGTACATATTTAAGAGAATGGGAATCGATATCCATGTGCACCAATTTAAAGCACACATAGCATAGTACGTGCAGACAAATGAAAATAGTTCATGACAAGTTCTATATCAGCTAAGTAAATATCTGGAATTCAGTATTATAGATGCTAATTGCTATTACCCTTACATTTCCTTAGCAAAGGAAAATGAGTTTTGCAAGTTTTGGACATGTACACAGGAGACACACAACTGGCTGCTCTATTATGCAAAGATTTTTATTGCAAAGCATTTCATCAGTTAAAAGAAAGACTATGTATCCATCATTATTATGTTAGTCCTACTGTTTTTGAGTAGCTGCACAACATTAAAAGACATTGGAGAATATTGCCTTTTCATACTACGTTTAAATGTAATTAACTTTTACAATTTTTATATTATTAACTTTTATACTAAGGAAAACATCAATTTCTTCATTAGTAAAGCGTCTCAGATAAAATTCTTGCAGAGTGTGCCTACACACAGCACAGAGTAATTAAATAGATTTGTGCATTTGTTTCTAAACATTCATAAACTCTTTAGTTTGATAGGTATTTATCAGTTTCCTTACAAAAAAACAATATAAGCTGCTCTTATATCAAAAGCTACATACCAATCAAGAAAATCACAAATGTTTTACCACATATGAATTAAGCACAAGCATCAGCTGGCACTATCGGACCAATGGATTTTCAAGTTATTTCAGATATTATTAATATACTAAAACAGATGCAGCAAAAACTGTCCTTGTTAACATTATTCCTCCACATATTCCTAGAAAGTTTGGGTTTATATATATTTACATGTTTTTTAATTTAACTTTTTACTCAGAGGTATGTCTTTGAAAGCAAAGCCTACTAATCTCTATTGGCAAAGACAGAAAAAAATACAGTTCTTACAAACTGATAGCTCACTGTTGCTTAGTAAATAACTACAGTGAGAAGCTAGTTGAACACTTTTTCTTCGCAAGGAAGTAACAGTGGCTAAACTTTAAATAGAAAATATAGTGAATGACTTAAAAATCAGATTCTGTTTAGAGAATAAGATTAAATTCATCAAATGAGTTCTTAGTAGTAATAATGAAGCTGTGCATCTGGCAAAGCTGATTTTTAGGAGTCCTTAATCACATTGCTTTGGGAATGTAAAATTAAATAATAAATAAATCTATGATACCCCCAAATGCCACAATTTCAAAATGGTAACACAGACACAGTAAAGATAAGGGCCTTCAACACAAACTCTTTGGTCACATTTTATTCTATTATGAAGATATTCCATGGAAATAGGTTTTAACCTAGCAGAATTTGTGCTAAAGTGATGAGCTGTAAAATTACTTAAGATTGCACAAAACAATTATAGGCACACAAATAGGTAAACTTAGCCAAGCTAGTAGGTACTTAGAGCTAAGCAAATATACGAAGTATTTTACTGTTTTTCACTTCTTAAGGCATATTTACCTGCATTTTTTTATAATAATCTCATTTGTACACTTGTTTAATCTGTAAATTTATTACCCAAACACATTCAATAATCTTGACTTTTTCCATTACTGTCCAAACGGAGATCCAGATAACGATGCCATAGAAAGCTCTTAGCTCATTCCCTTTGCTAAGTAAGGTGTGCTGGCCTCACCCACTTTCATGAAACAATCTGTTGAGTGTTATAACCTGTTTGAAATCACAAAATCTGCAGCTGCCACCTGGGAGGTTAAAAAGAAGGGAAAACAAACAAACAAAATCAAAATACACACCACAGTTAGTGTTTCTCTAGTTTTTGATGGTCACACTTTGAGAACATAAAGCAAAGAGGGGAATGTAAGGCTGTGAATGTACCAGATAAGGGACATTTCTATCTCACAACCTGCCCTATAAGAAATCCCCAGTATTGAGAGCATGGTCAAAGAGATACCCTACCTGTAAAATGGATCTAAAAGATATTTATTTCACAGAGGTAATACATAGAGATTAGTTAATATGAAAAGAGTGCTCTTGGGGGTATAGTACAGTATGCATTCTTCTTCTGAGTTTACAGAAAACACACATTTAAACAATACAGCAAAACATTGCCTTAAACCTTGCAATGGGCATAAATCTAAAGGAAAATCTAATATTACCCAGTATAATGAAAACCACATTTAGCCAGTACTAGCTTAGTTTGAAACAAAGTAAATTTAATTCACAAGGACATGTCACAGTTTAACAATAAAACATTAATGAGCAAGAACTTAAGTGTTGAAAGTAACAACAGACTCACGTTATTTTATGTCCAGTGTGTATCATGACTACGATTTGCATGGCTCCCTTCTCAAATGCTAGCAGCACAAACCTATTCAAGTACTCCTAAATTAAAAATAAAAAACAAACTGTATTATCTTAGTTTTCCTCACATTAGGAACACTGGGAGATGGGTAAAACATGGTCTTAGCTCTTTGGAGATTCAACTCTGTCCTGTTCACTGTTATCAGTTAAAGTGAGTTACAATCACATTCTAATTTTTGTTAGGAACATGTCCCTAAACCACTATCACCTCAATGGAGCAGGAGCCCTTCTTCACGACCAGAACACATGATACCACAGAGCTATCAAGATAAAACTGTCCAAAGATGCTTAGACAGGGTAAGTCTGGACTGCCAGTGCTCGAAATGATGCTTTCAGGAAGCAAATGCGTTCGTGAGCAAGGAAATCTGCAGGTGGCTTTTAATGCTGAATAATAAATTCTGTAATACCCATTCATTCAATTCATTCCTCCCCTATCTTCACAAACTTGAAACAGAATCATGTTTTTCTTTCTTTTGTTGCATATTCCATGATAAAGTATAACAACAAAAAATAATTGCTGATTTTAATTAAAGAACCAGTTACAAGCGCAACAACAAGCTAATAGGCTTGTGTATATGGCAGAAGTAGCAGATGTGACTGATGACTTTAGAAAGACTTTTAACAATTTCATACAAAACATGGTCTAAATATAATTGTGTATAATTGTGTGCAAAGCTGGTCCCAGAAAATTGACTGCAGAGAGCAAGGCTTACTGGAAAAGTAGCCTTTCCACAAAAGTGTAAGCTAGATTGTGTTCTGCTCAATGTTTTCATCAATCACTTAGAAAATGGAACAAGTACACTTATTAAATCAGCAGAATTTGGATTTCGGAAGCCCAGTAGCTGAAAGAGAGGCTTCAAAGAACTAAAATTATCAATTTAAAAGACTGAAAACTCAGCATAAACTTCTAAAGAGGACCAGGATCTTACAACAGGTCAAAAGCTCAACATGAGGTAACAAAGTTAAGCTGCTATAAAGGAGGAAAACACAATGTTGGGAATACAGTCGCCAAAACGCTCAAAATCACCTGCTTTATTCAGCATTATGGAGGTCTCAGATGGACTATCATGTCCAGTTTTGACAAAGACTCTTCAAGAAAGATACAAGATACCAAGTGGAAAGAGCTGAAAGAAATATCAACATCTAGAAAAAACATACAGAAAGCTTAAGAAAGAGTGAGCAAAATATGAGGAAGACAAGATACAGGCAATGGCGTGTGATGATTTCACGTACCTAAAAAGCTACAACAAAATAAAATTTCATAAACAACTGCATTTATTCAGAACCAAATAGTCAAATGATAATAAGATTAAGCTGTAGCAAAAAAATACATATATATATTTTCTAATGGTAAGTAGAGTATATGTGAAACCTCCATCATCAGAACCCATATATTCTGAATCTAGTTTATGAGTTAGTCAAGCCTTTTGCAAGTGGTCACACTCTTTACTAAAAATCATAATGCCGAGCCTCCAATAATTCATACAAGAATGCACATTACCCAAACTTCTCAGACATTTTCCATCTATCAAGCAACTTGTATCAGAGGCTCTCCTAAATCATCAGGTTTTCAAAAAAAAAAAGCCTTAGATTTCTAAAATAACATATATCTATGTCTTTACATGGTAATGAAATTCTTTTTACACCATTCTAGCTGCATTTATATGAGGGAAAAAAAAAAAAGAGAACATGGACCATCCTCATTACATCCACACTAAAGCTACTGACATAAACATACTATCATATCAAAGTGTCTAGTCTATTCGTAAGCAATATCCCATCAGTAGCTTTGAGTGGTTTTCAACAGGAGGCAGCCAGCCATGGACGTACTCTGAGTATAGCATTTCTTGGGCATGTTTTTTTTCCCATGATCTCTATACTTTTTTATGATGAACAGCACTGAAAGCATGGCAAGAACACAGCAAATAAAAGGAATGACAAAAACAAGAACAAAACCCCAAAGAGGCAGAAGAACTACATCTATATATATATATATACACACATATAAAATTTGATTTCCAAAAGAATTCCTTGAAAGCTATTAACCTAGTTTACTGCTGTAATCTAATTTACACTCTCAGAATTACTTACCCAGGCAATATCCAGATTAGTCAACATTCTCCTTTGCAAGATATTCTGAGACTCAAACTATTTTGATTAGATTCTGCCTACACTCAGCTAATAGCAAACATCACATTTGCAAGATTTCCTTCATGGGGGAGAGAAAAAAAAAAGGGAAAAAAATAGGAAAAAAAGTTGTATAATTAAGCTAATGGAATTCCATGTAAACCCCACCCAAATGGCTACAACCTGCTGCACATGAAGCTAAATTAAGAAAACTAATTTACAACTATTTATTTTAATTACACTCAAATTTGAAATATTTTAAGAGGAAACTCTGCAATGCATTAGAAGATTAAGTTTAATTAATAACACAGGACATCTAAAGAGATGCTTACCATTGTTATCCAACCCTATCTCTTTAAAAGGTGATTAAGATAAGTTATCTCATATTAAAGTAAAACTCATTCCTGAAATTAATTAAAATAATTCACACTCTTCTCCTTCTACCGATGTAATAACATTATACCCTATCTTCAAATTCTTTTAATTAATTTAAATTGAAAGATCTAATTCTAATGGTAATTTATTTAGAATACATAGAATACTTTCAAAATGCTTCAGATTATAGAAGGTCACCAGTGACCAACACTAGCAAGTAAAGTGAGACAACTAAACAACAATACTTAGAACCATATTTTTGCCAACAATTTTTATAAAGACTGAGACAACAGATTCAATGCAACATAAAACGCACAAAAACTCAGCTCACACAAAGTCAAAATGCCAAGGCACAATGTTCAAAGATACGGCAAAGCAACTGTAATTGCTTTAATAGATTCATATATTCTTAATACAAAGCTGTCATTGGAATAGCCTAAACCAGGGAAAAAAAAGGTTACCAAAACATTGAACTGATGAAAAAAAGGGTACTAAGAAGAGCTCAGCTGGGTTTCTTTACCTTCCACTTCGCCAAGCTGGTGTCATGTATGGGCACTTCAGAGAGAGTCTGGAATGATTTTGTTGGAATTATTCATAGACAAAATTATTTTAGAAGGAAACAGATCTCTGATGATTGTTGTGGTTATTCTTTTTATAGGCTCTTGATAAACATAAGATATTAATTGGTGGAAAAAAACAGAAAATACTTAAAATGGCCAAATCACTTGGATTTCAGAAGAGAATAGTTTCATAAAAATAGTGTTGATAGGAAGAATAATTTAAGAGTCCCCTCCTTCCATATACTGAAGGAATACTTCCATATATTTTCTGCTTTGTTCTACAAGCTATATTGCTGGTTATGTCAAGGATGGGATAATGCTGTAAACTGAATCAGTGAAGAGAACTGGATGGGGGAAGAAAGGGAAGAAACAGCTGGTTTTTTTTGTTTCTTTTTTTTTAAACACTGATCATGAGATGTTTTATTTAAAAGAAAGCTGCACAGTGAATAGCAAATTGTAGGTATCATAAATACAATATTTCATTCAAAACAACATGTATCGTTGCTATCTAAGCCCTTTTCCAGTCAATTTATTTTTCCTTGAAGACTTTTTTCAAGAGGGTGTGAGATTCTGACACGGTAAACAATATCAAACTGCCATGCAGATGGAATGAGAGAAAACTCCAAAGGCAGCAAATGGAATTCCTTGAGGTGAGAATACCTAGTGAGGCATGGAAAGCCTATCCAAGGCAGTAGGCTTTTCACCACAGGAAATTTTCTGTAAAGGAAAAAAAAAAAAAAAAGGAAAAAAAAAAAAACACCCCCCTCCCCCCCCCCCAAAAAAAAAAAAAAGAGGAAAGAAGAAATTTCCATTTTGTTCCCTGGGTGCTTCTGAGTAACAATACATGAGGTGCAGGAGCAGTGTGCACCTCTGCTGCTGCCGACAAAGGATGTCAGCCTATGCTTTTCCCTAGGTAGCTTGATGGCATCTCCTCCCAGGCATGATAAATCAGTAGCTGCCACAATCTCTCCACAGAGGAGCTCAGATATCTTGGAATTACCCAGTGAGACCTACGAAGAAACAAGTAGGTCTCTGAACACAGCATTACATACTGAGGCTGGCAAAGATGACACACCTATTTCTAGTTACCTTAGAGAAGGAAAAAAAAGAAGGAAAAAAAAGTTTTCTGTTTTAAAGTATTTTTAAATGGATTTCTAATTAAGATAGAAGTATTGAGAAAAAGAAATTACACATTTACATTTCAAACGTGAAAAGCAAAATGAGAAAGTTCTTTCAATATCATTCCTTAATGATTCAAAAAAAAATGTTCACTTAACAAGAAAAAAATGATTTTTGTTTTGTTATAATGAAAAATTACATTTTCAAAAAACATTTTCTAATTTATCTAGCTCATTAATGTGAGAAACATATTTATAAAAACATTCCAAAATGTTATGTTTTGAAATGCAAGTTTCTTAAAAAAATATGTGCTCAAATAAAAAACATTTTTTTTAAAAAAAGATAATGAGTGTTTTATAATAAAAGCAATATCCAGACATAGTGTTTTCAGGAAATTGTGCAACATTTTCCAGACATAAAAATATTTTTTTTCTTAATCAAAAAAATAAAGCAAATACGCAGTTCCACTTTTTTGAAACTTCAGCATTGATCACCATTATTTCCTCTTTCAGCTCCCAATGACAAAGTCTCGAGGACTTCATACTATATTTCCTTAAGCCTTTTCATTCATAGAAGTAACAAAACAATAGCATCCCTATTCATGTTAATTGCCAAGGAGAATTATTCAATGTATGCTAGCAAACATACAGTCTGAAATGGCTAGTGCTAAAGAAAAAAATCATAATCATAAAATCGCAAGAATTCTGCTGGCCTTCAGATCAAACAGTAATACTGTATTCTAAAAACACACTAGTAGGAAGTTAATTTCTACTGCACTGTGAAAAACAAGGAACAGAATTTAAAGCTAACCCATGTATCCAAAGCTGAAAGCTTAAATCTTTGCAAAAAATCTACCTGCTCAGAAGAGCAACAACTTTGTTGTATGTGCCTGGGCAGCTCTGTAACTGTAGCACCCTCTGCTGCTTTTTCAGTTCCAAAACATGTAATTTTACACTCAACTAAGTAGAAAATAAAATTAACACATACTGAACTTGTTGTTTCAAGTAAGGAAATGGTTACATTATTAGCTAATGCTATGTGAAGTTTACAAGATTTTTTTTTTGCTATTCCACATAGAAGATTTACAACTTTATAGTATAAAAGCAGATTGCAATAAGTTACTTAAGTTTCTGTGTTAACATGGTACATATTAGATGAAAACCCCAAAACACTTTATATTTCCTTGCTTAAAAATTTGGCTTTACACACACACTGTAGCTTGCTTAGACTTGTGCCAAGTGGTAAGGAAGATTAGAATTTGGCCCTTGATCATTTCACTCAAGTATAGACGTAATCTGAAATGATTACTGCAGGGATGCAATTATATCAGCATTTCAGTCTGCTTTCAGAACTGCCTTCTCCCAGTAGTGACAAGTAGAAGCTGACATTTACAAGAGATCATTTTTGGAGAAATTCCCTGGTTTGGGACAGTCTTTTGCACAGGAGAGGGTCTTCTGCAAAGATGGATAAGACACGAGGCCCAAGCCAGCAGATGTGACCCACAGAACCCCCAACAGCCCTCTGCCTGGGCTCTAGCAGAGCTTTTAAAAGAGCATGACTAGAGATGTTTCAGGATGTACCATCTTTTTAACAGATCACATACACATCCTCCTGTCTAAAATGAACACATTGATTCCGTAATCCATTCTGGCTGTCTTTCTCCTGCCTCCACACAAATCTAGCAGCTGAAGGCCAGAGCACTCTGCATTGCATCCTTCCACGTGAATAATTCATTCAGAGTTCTCATATGCAAACTGCTTCCTCACAAAAGCTGAATAAAATACATACCCAAACATTTTCACATGTTTACGGGAAGTGAAAACTAATTCTGGTTTGTGGTTTAACTTTTTTTTTCATGTCACTGTAGCCATCTTACAATGAAAATGCATCTTTGACATATTTTTGGAAAAGACAGAAATTAAATTCAGGCATAAGGTTTGAACAAAAATTTGTATACAGGCAATTTCCAGAATAAACACTTAGAACCTCGGATACACCATTTACTGCTACAACAGTTATTTCCATTTCTGCTCTGAAGTCCTACTGGTATAAAGCTACACTTCTGTAAGCAGTCACAAGTATTCCTCCAAAGCAGCTTATTGATATTTTATATAATGCTGCCAGCTAGTGGCACGTCTTGTACTGAGTTTATGCCTATTGAGAATATACAGGAAGTGGTATTAACCAAAATCTGCTCTACCAAACATTTTTTGATAGTGTATGGTAATGTGGCTGTATAAAGACTGTTTGCAAAAAGATCAAAAAGTAAAGCATGAAAACCAAGAAATGCTCTCTGAAAGAGCATTTCCAGTTAGCTTTTACAAAAAGATTCTCTCTCCATCTATTTAATACACATATATTTCATAATCTAATAATCTGCATTACAACTTTTTTATTCTCTATAAATATCCAATGTGGGAGTCAAAATAAACATGCAGAACATTAACTATTAAGTTGTTTATTATTTTTAGTAAAGAGTCCTTTCCTTGGATACTCATATAGCCCTTAGACATTAGTTTAATCAAATCCAAGAACACTCATTCCTGTTAGACAACAGTTCAAGAATATATTTTGAAAAACTTTAACAAACTGACTTTTTTTTAGTAATAAAATGCCAGTGTTTACTGAAACTCTGGATTACAAAGACCAGAAATTGAGAAGAAACCTTCAATTTCAGAACTGGTTTTATGCCATAGCTTTGACAGGGAGGAAGATATACAAACACATTTCTTGTGTATTTGGCAAACTTTTAGAGATCCCCAGTGTGTGTTCTTCAAGTTTGGTCACTTGTAAACAAACCAACCAACATGAGAAATATGGTAGGAATTATCAAACAAGAATTACACGTGCACATATACATATGCATCTATAAAAGTAAACGATATAATCATAATTACTCATTACATCAAAAATATATCATTTCTGCTTGACTTATTCTCCACAACCTACCACAGTTCTGTAATTGAGGCCCATCAATAGTGTAAAACATTTTATTCATAAATACACTTCATAGCTAGGAATTAAAGCCCTACTGGATCAGACACTGAAGGTCCACTGACAATTTATCTTCTCATTTTCTTTTGTTCTTTTCTTTTTTGGGGCCTGTCCTCTCCAAACTATAAGTATCACTGGATGTTTCTCCTGTTCTTACAGTTTCTCAGACAACCTCTGATGACCACTGTCCGAGATGAATCAATAGATTTTTTGTCCAACCCTATTCAGTTGATCTCATGTTTCCACTACAGTTAAAGAATCAAAAATAATTAAGCTGCACTGGGAAACTTGCAGGTGTATCCACACACAGAATTCTGTTATATAAAACAGTCTTAACACATTAAACACTACAGTAGGTAAATGTATATTTCTGATGACAGCAGTGGTGTTTCTCAGATGGCACCGAAGGCTCATACAATAATATTTTATACTGACACAATTAGTCTTCTGTCAACATAGTACTGTATTTAAATAACCAATGACTTACAGACATTCCCTGTGTTGTCAAAACTGGTAAGAACATCTTCAACATTTAAAACTCCATTGTGAAATCTAAAAGACAAGAAAATAATAATTTTACCATCATATAAATAATCAAAAACTGTCTTCCTTCTTTGGAAGAGAGGTTCATGGCTTATGTTCATGTATCACAAGCCCCTTTCACAGACATGTAATGAACTGGTATTATTTTAGCCACCAGGGGGAAAAGAACTGAGACAACCAGTCTTCAAAAAATCCATGACAGAAAAGTCACAAAAACAGACTGTTCTCTAAGAAATTTATGCTTTATTTCTCAAAAAAATCTCAAAAAGAAGAAATTCATGCATAGTTGGGGAAACCATATATAATAAAGAAGTAATTTTGGAAAAGTCAGTTCTTTTAAGAGGAAAAACAAAAGCCTATATTTTGAACAACTGTATAAACATCCCTATTCCCTCCCACAAAATCAGTAATGTTCCATTTAATTAACTTGAACAATGGAATTGATTAATGTGTTCAGTGAACTGCATTTGTCTTGGTTTTAGATTTGCATAACTCAAGTGACATAAACATTCAAAAACCTGGGATAAATAATGAATTAATTGAATTTCACACAGCACATTTAAAGTTCAGAACAGAGCCTGCAAATTACTGACTGCTCCAAAAAGAACATGCTGCAAAGTTCAATAGAAAATTGTCTAAGATGCTGCCTGTATTCACGAAAATGTTACAGATAGCAGGCTAGCTGTAGTTACACACAAAAGAGAAAAAGTGCAAATAAAGGTTTTTATTAAGTATTACAAGCTAATCTAGTCTCAAATAAAATAAAGAAGTCGCACCCTTGGCTAGCCATCAGATCATACAGTTGTTTCATGAATGAATTAAAAATTCTAAAAAGAATTCAGCAAGTCAGTAAAGTACCAAGATGTAGCCTTTAATAATGTTAAAAACATGGCTTCCATGGCTGCTTTGGAATACATTAACCTGGAACATTAAAAAAAAAAAAAAGTGGAAAGCATTTATGCCACTTCTGGCATTTACAAAATAGTTCTATTCCTTTCTTCTCTGAAGAGAGACTGATGCAATAATGACAAAATCTTTATTTTTTGCAAACATAAAAATGTAAACTTAGAGTGCAAAAAGATTTATATTATCTGAAAAGCATAAGTATTAAAAAAGAGAAGCATTTAAATACTAATTTTTGAGAAGTTAAGCAAACAGCAACAAGGCAAGCTCTTAAAAAAAACTGAAATGAGGTCAACAGGAATTGAAATGAGGGCATTAATAAGGTCAAGAAAATATATTAGAGAGAATAAAAGCACATTCAATGGGTCATTATAGCTTTTCATCCATCTACATAAAAACAAACGAAAAATTCATTCCTTAGTTGTTCTAGAAGGTGAAAGCCTACAAAAATTTTGATAAATCATTTTGACTAAAAATGCAATTCAGGGGAGGGAGGAAGTTTGTTTCCAATACAATGGGCCAACTCATGCAATTAAACATGTTGTTGAATAGTCATTAGAGTTAACGCAAGAAAAGTGAGAGGAAAGTGGGTAAGATCAGTAGCAGTGATTTGATCAGTTCTGCAAGCGAGAACTGCTCTCCAAATTATCCCCTGCTGACTCTTTAGCATCCTCCTAGCATCATTACCATGATTCTCTCTAGCATATTTAGGGTCTCTTGAATGGCTTAAAATGTCTTATCCCTAAATGAAAGAAAAATTGAGAGAAGAAAAGAAAAGAGTTGCAGAGAAAGCAAAACCAGTATTTTAATCTCTTTTCACAAATAATTAGTCCTGAACAAGACGTTATTTCATTTTTTTCTGATTTCTAGGTGTACATAGTCCAAGTCTGCACAAAGCAGACTTATCGTGCAAATCTCCAATCAAAATGAAGATGAAGATGAACAATTTAGCCCTCTGGTATATGTAGTTCAACCAAGGACTACAAAGAAAGAAAAATTGAAAGAAACAACAGATCCAGGTCTAAAAAAGAATACAATTTATACATTCCAGAGACATAAAAAAGACTGGGAGCTGGGGTTATTTAGTCTGGAGAAGTGGAGGCTTCAGGGAGACCTTCTCCCTCTCTACAGCTACCTGAAAGGCGACTGTAGTGAGGTAAGGATCGATCTCTTCTCCACAGTAACTACTAACTAGGACAAGAGGAAACAGCCTCAAGCTACGCCAGGAGAGGTTCAGGTTAGATGTTCGGAAGATTTTCTACACAGAAAGAGTGGGGAAGCCTTGGAACAGGCTGCCCAGGGAAGTGGTGGAGTCACCATCCCTGGCAGCGTTCAAGAAATGTGTAGATCACGCACTTAGGTACATGGTTTAACATTTTTGGTGTTGAAGGGCTTATGATTGGACTTGATAATCTTGAAGTTGTTTTCCAACCACAACGATTCTATGACTTTAAGCCAAGTTTCTTGGCCAGTAGAGGAATTTTGCCACCCTTTTCTGTCTGTTTGCAGCATCTGAAGTCTCTTCCTCTACTTCTCTGCTCTCTTTTGCTCTCACAAATAATGTTAAAGCAAGCAGTTAATGGAGTCATGATTTAATAAGAAGAATCATCCAGCTTTGCTATGAGGAACCTCCTCCTCAGTCTTCCCAACATCCACTCCACACTCATGAAAGGTGTAAATTTTCCAGGTACTTCTTTTCATGTGATCCATTTCTGAACTCTTCCCTGAACCAAAGCAGGGATCAAGCTGAATCTCCTAGAAAGGGAGAAGTAATCAACCAGCAATCTGAACTGCAAAAGCACTCTCATTTTCCCCAGAAAACACAACTCAGGTCTTACAGATACTACTACTACGGACTATTTTAGACTGTTCCACATTAATAATGCATTTTCTGAAGTCAAGCAGATGGTAGGAAAATACTTGTTCCTTCTGATAGTTTTCTCCCTGTACCAGACTAAAGAACATGTTCTTAAATTCCATCAATAACCACTCAACATGGTGGGAACCCAATTAAGATCTTGCCATGACTTCCTCTGCATTGACTGCCAAGTTTAAAATTATAGAATCACAGAATGCCTAAAGTTGGAAGGGACCTCTAGAGGTCATCTAGTCCAACCTCCCCGCACACGCAGGGCCACCTAGAGCACATGGCACAGGACTGCGTCCAAGTGGGTTTTGAAGGTCTCCAGAGAAGGAGACTCCACAACCTCTCTGGGCAGCCTGTTCCAGTGCTCTGTCACCCTCACTG
>JAWLRI010000847.1:1604992-1615419 GCA_034781795.1 Crypturellus tataupa | reverse complement strand
CGGTCCCCAGCCTGTACTGGTGTCTGGGGTTATTTCTCCCCAGGTGCAGGACCGTGCACTCGGCCTTGTTGAATTTCCTGAGGTTTTCCACCACCCAGTTGTCCAGTCCGTTCAGGTCCTTCTGGATGCCAGTACAGCCCTCTTGGGTATCAGCTACACCTCCCAGCTTCATATCATCTGCAAACTTGCTGAGGGAGCACTCTGTGCCTTCATCCAAGTCATGCATGAATAAATTGAACAGGACTGGACCAAGGACGGACCCCTTGGGGATACTGCTAAGCACAGGCCTCCAACTAGACTCTGTACCGCTGATCATCACCCTCTGAGCTCCGCCATCTAGCCAATTCCCAATCCACCTCACCGACCACTCATCCAGCCCACATCTCCGGAGCTTGTCCAGGAGGATGTTGTGAGAGACGGTGAAGTCAAGATAGATGACATCCACCGCTGTCCCCTCATCTGTCCAACTGCTCATCTCATCATAGAAGGCTATCAGGTTAGCCAAGCATGATTTCCCCTTGGTGAACCCATGCTGACTACTCCTGAGCACCTTCTTGTCCTCCATGTGCCTGGAACGGCCAGTCTAAGCTGTGCCATCACTTTTCTGGAAACGGAGGTGAGGCTCACTGGCCTGTAGTTGCCCGGGTCTTCCTTCTTGCCTTTTTTGAAGACAGGCGTGACATTGGCTTTCTTCCAGTCCCCCGGCACCATCCCTGTTCTCCAGGATCTTTCAAAGAGAAATGTTGTTGTTTAATGCTGGGGGACAGCAACATGGCAACAGCTGATGTACTTGTGAAGAGGGGAGGTCATGGAGACAACTGTAACAGTCACATGTTTTTCGAAATTCTGAGCTCTATTTGCATAGGCTGGAGGCCAGCTCTTTCCCATCACAAATCTGAGTTGCAGGGTACAATTTACATGCATGTATATGGCTAAGGCATTGATAGCTACAGAAGACAAATCTATGAATGATAAACTAATTTAATTCATGTTTCTCCTGATATGAAAGAAAACAAAATGCCTTAGTTTGAACTAGGAATCAATTATCTTTGTGTAAGGTAGTTAGATATTATATATGAGTTTCTCCATCAACTGCAGCCCAGTTTGAATCTGGGAGAAATTACATTAAAACTTTGTATCTAATCAGATCACATTTTTGGGGGGCAAGAGTAGAGCAAGACAAGATAAAATCCCTTTTCATTCCAACTGAGCTCTTAATTTAATACAATAAGCTACTCAGATAATAGCTTCCTTGTCTACAAATTATTTATTTTAAAATATGCAAGTCTTGGACAATACGATGCAACAGTCTTAGCCTGAACAATGAATAAAACAAGCGTTTTTGCCAAATCACTTTTTATCTTTCCTCAAATAGGTTGGCCTATGGCCAAGCTTTTGTGCTGCTTAATCCACACATTGTTTTTAGCAAGCAAGAAATGGAAGAGAAAGATTATCATATCCTTACAAACTGGCCATAAAGAGTAGACAATATTCCTTGATATCCACATCTCTTTATTCTATACGTCTACATCTAAAATCAAAAAACTTCCATATATTATTAGCAAAAATATCCTATAGGAATACCAGTGGTGTTTATTCTGAACCATCTTCTAATAAATCACTTACCAAGGACAAATACTACACCTCTCATTTCCAAACCAGAGGTCTAGAATTATCCAATAAATATCCTTCATATTTTTATCTGAAGGTTTGTTTTCAGAATACAGGCATAACATCCTGCAAAGAACACTTAATGCTCTTTAAAAAGATTTAACCCTTCCTGTAAGCTGCTGAAATTGTTCTTTCCAGCTTTTCATTTTAGTATTTGCAGTACCAAATTACTGATCAATGAAAAATATTTTACCAGAAAAATAACTTATTTTTTTCTCTGATTGCTTAAAATAAGCCTACAATTTTAAAGTAAATCCATAGCCTGAAAAAGAAAATTTAAAGACATTGATTGCTTCTTTTTAAAAACTACTCAAATAAAAGCATAATTTTCCTGTCTAAAAGAAAGACACCATGGCCACAGCAAGACACTGTGCTTCACACAATCTATAACCACTTCATTGAAAAAACTATTCAATATAAATTTAAATTTAAAAGCATATTCCTGACTAAATAAATAGATGAATTTGGAAGTGTAATGTTGTACATGTTAAAGGTAATCATATATTTTATATGGTTTTGTTTGCTCTTTATATTCTTACCGAGAAAACACATACTTAACACATTGAATAGCATAGTGAAATACCCCCTAAATTAGAAAGAACTTAAACAAAGCTAAGAGATAAACATAAAAACATCATAAAGAAAAACATATTTCTAATGGGTAATGGATCTAGAAGACAAGAGATAGACATAAAAACTTCATATGTAGAAAGGATCTAGAAGGCCAGAAAATGTGTGCGATGGAAAATATATTTTTTGCTAGAAACTTCATTCTAAGTGAGTTTAATATTTGTCACCTGCAGACTAGATTATTTTTGCTTAATTTATACAAATTCAGATGTGAAAATTGCAACAAGATTCCAGCTTGTACTGTGTACATCCGTCTAAATTCTCTACATTAGACTGTCATAAACATACAGAGTGATTCACAGCCTGGTTCACTGGAGAAATGTAGGCATTTATTTCTTAATTAACAATAACTGTAAACCACACTAGAGAACAACTGCATGTATGCAACCATCCAATTCATATCATCATGTCCAGGACCTATGGTTGGAACTTAAACTCAGACACAAATCCAAATGAGACTAATCAAGTGTGATTCTATATTGTAACACAAGAAATTCATTTTTGACAGAACTTTTCACTGATAACAATAACAACAAAAACACATGCATCAGACACAGACACTCCTGGAGTTATAGCAGAGAACCTCAGTACTCACAGCATATTACACAAAGTTCAAGAAACTAATTCCTATCATGCACCATGGATCTACATTTTCCTGGGCATATGAGAGGTCACCGATTAACCAAAAGAAATGTTTGAGGGGACTTTAATGTGGATTTTTAAAATAATCCAATAAATTTCTTACCTTAACAATCTATCAAAATGACACACAAACCCATAAATACTTAAATTTTTTAAGCTAAAATGTGACCTGGTGATTCTGGCTTCCTGCAGTGGAAGATTCATCATCAATGATTCTCCATTAAACTAATGACAGAAAAACATTGTATAAACTCTTCTTTCTCCAAATGTGAATCTAAACTGAATTTGGTTAGGAAAAATAGCAGCTTATTCAACTAGCTGCTTTGAGAAGTTCAGGAAAACATGCACATGACAAGTAGCTCCTATTGAAGCTTCTATTTGCCTAACAGATTAGTCCCCAAGTCTCTCTAGTGCAGTAATTCCAGCTAGGTCATAGCATATCTGAATACACAATTTGATAACTTTTGATAGCTCTTGAACTGATACAGCTTGACCTTTAGACTTTTTGCCAAAAGCCACTAACAACCTTATGAACTTTCTGAAGTATTTAGTCTTGTCAAGATATTAGATGACAACCCTTTTAACATCCAACATATGCAATAGGCTTTCCTGAGATCTTAATGCATGAGGAAAGCACATGTAGATGAAAATTCAAATGCACTTTTGTCAAGATTTTAAAGCAGTCACAGAAACCTTGTTTTTCCTTGTTAAAAGACGGCTCTCCTTAAGTTCTGGATTTATCTAACTGACGTTTTTGATACAAAAATTGTTCCAATTAATGAAAAAGAAAATAATTAATACATTGCCAATTAGCAAGAAGAAAACAGGAAAAAGCAAGAGGCATGCAGCACAGCTGTAAGCTCTCAAGACAAGATCAGTTTCCAAAGCTCCAGAATACTCATAGGTTTTCATCTATAGTCCCACACACACAAAGTTTCAGCAAGGAGAATATTGAGTTGTTAATGTCCAAGCTCTTAAATAATTGCTTCTGTGAAAACAGGGAAGTTACTTTATTAAATACTTACTTTACTGTACATCTTTATATATATAAGTATATGCACAAGTATAAGTATGATTGTTGGTAGTTTCTGATCATTATCTCTGAAATTATCACTGTGATTATAATTTTTAAGGAAAATTGACTATTTACTGGAAAGGAGCAAAATAGGGAGAAAAAAATGCCCATCAGAAGACACTGTGCCAGTTATCCTCACTACAGTTTCTGAAATCCAATGTGAGTAAGCTGTAGCACATAAGCAGTGTACATTTCTGTAAATCAAGCTCAGAGAATCATAAAAGGTACAAAACAAAGTGCTGAGATTCAAATTTCTATACAGTGATCATCAGTAATAAATTCAGACATAAACAAATATGCTTGCTTGCAACCTACAATTTGAGCTGCATCCTGTCTCTTTGTGCAGTGCTACCATTAGCCAAGCTACAAATACTAAATAACAGGATGACATGGGAAGTGAAGGGAACAAAAGTGCACGAATATTAACCCTGAGAGCAAGCCCTGTCAGACACAACTTTGACTGTTATACTGCCAGCACAGGTGAACCTTAGCCTGCCTCCTACCTTAAGACTGTTATCTGTAAGCAGTAGATGAAGTAAATGACACTGACCATTACAAGTCGTTGTAGTGGATTAAAGAGACTGAATGAAGAAGTTAAGGATTGCAATCAGACTTGATTCGCCTAAAACATACCTACATTCCTTATATTTGCTATTATGTGTGTCTCTAAAGATGTAAAGCCAGCATATAGACACTGCAAAAAGAGATAGCTGGACTGTGATCATCTGGCTGAACCCCTAGGTTCCCTGACAGTTCTCTGGAAAAATGTATGTACAAAAAATCTATATCTATTTCTATTACAAATAAACAATATTTTCAAATGGAAAAGTTTTCTCTTGAAGCTTTTAAGCATTAGCAAGTATAAGCATGCAAAATGGAAAAATATAAAGCTTTAAGCAATTTGATATTTGGCTTTATACCCAGTGGCAAATTTAAGATAACCCCTAAGTGAGGCAGACTTTTTTATAATCTTGCAAAATGTCACAGTTAATGATGGTCACTTGTTTGTGTTAGATCTTAGTCTCTCTAAGACTGACTCCAATTTAAAGGTCCCACTTAAATAAAAATGCATTTTACAATTTCAGTGAGTCAGGCTCTCCAGAATATCCTCCACTGCACACAGAACATAAAATCCTACACTCTCAGCAGGGCAAATTAAAGGCTGCAGAACAAGTATTAATTCAGGGATGCTTAAGTTACTGTTGTAATGATACCTGTTGAGGCATGAATAAGTTACATCTATATTCAAAACTGCACAAGGAAAAGGAGACAAAAGCAGGAGAGAAGAAAAAAAATCAGAGAAATGGACAGAGTTATACACTTCTCAGTATTGCTAAAGCTACGCAGAATTTGTTAACACTTCCTTTAGAGTTGTTTTTATTCTATCTTTTAATACAGATTTCATTTGTTTTAGCTGATCTAGTATAAAACAAATTTCTTAATTAGGTACAAATGCTGTCTGTAAGATGAGGAAATTCTTTTATTCTTTTCTTTTGCAAAGTAACTTCCAAAGTATTATTGAGTTTTATTAAATTAAGAATTGTTAAGAAAAACATTGGGGAAAAATGCAGATTACCATCAAAAAAAGCTTTAGAACAGTATGACACGCAAAGAACGATGTTCATGTTATTAAAATGTTCTCTTAAGATAAAAAGTAAATTTGTTCGGTTTTATTACTTCTATTTATATCAAGAGAAATTCAAAAATCAAATGAGAATGTTATTAGAGATATTAAATAAAGGCTCATATTGGCATTTTCTTATAGGTAAAACTATCCATATTTTCTTCAAGCTCTGGCACTTCAGTGAAATATACTGAAAGAAACCAGACTAGCTGCTACAAATCACTAAAAATAACATCTAAGAGTTTATTTGTAAAGTATGCTGTAGTTGTACAAAACACTAGAAGAATGATTAACAAGTTTTATATTCAAGTCCTCTACAAGATCTTAGAAAGTCCTCAAAACTTGAATGATAGTTACCTTAAGGACACACTATATTCAGGATAAAAGATGCTTTTATACTGAACCCAGGACCCAGTCTCGTCTTCTGTATTCCAGTCTTCTAATGAAAAGAGATTGAATGATGTGAACCTTCTTACAGACACTTGCTGGAGATGCACATCTTTCAAGTGCTTTTTCTTCAGAACCTTTGAAACGAAGAACAAATTAAACATTAAGAACAAAACTTTCAAGAACAGAAAAAAACATGGGTTCATTTAACTAAAGAGGTAAGTCTGGAATCAAACATTACAGCTATGGTATTAGCTAATAGCTATGAATAACTAATCCAAGTATATCAGTCATGAAAAACACAGCAGTGGTATTCATAGTGGGAGTCAGAGAAATGGGTTATGAATTTATTGTCTCAATAACTTTAGAGCAAATGTACTCCTGTTTACAACTGAACAAAGTTGCTTTTTTAACTCACACTCCAGCAAACCCATGCTGGACTGATCATACAGGCTGTTTTTTGTTTGTTTGTTTTTAATCTCCCCTCACATCACCACCCCAAAGAAGGTTTCCGGGACTAGCCCAAGAGTGCCCTCACTAAGCACTCACTGTCGCTATAGGTGCAAAAAACAAAGGGCATCTTCAGTAGAATTTAAATGATTAAGCACTAAAAGATGATCCTCAAGGGCCTGATTTTTTGCCAGCTGAACTACTTCCCAGCTTAAAACTCTCCTGCTGCACACATCCAGAACGGCTGTTAAACTTAGCCAGGTTGAGTAACTTGCTGTCTAAGACCCCAAACTGTTCCTGAGTCCGCAGCTAGGCCGCTACCAGGCTCTAAAGGGGGCTGATGTATCAGTAATACATAAGCAGGTCCCAAACACTTTGAGAATGATAGAGCTCCACAAGGAAGAGCCCTGCATGAGTAGGAGAGTTCTATGATTTAGTTTCTCCATTCCCAGCTTTTGCAAACTAGAGCTAAACCCAAAATCAGAAAAGTAGCAGCTCTTCAGAATTACAAATATTGAAATAGAAGCTTTTTGGAAAAAAAAAAAAAAGCAAACAATTAAAATCCACAACTATCCACTCCACCTGCTCCACTAGCAAATACAGGAAAGTGTGCAAAAAATGATGTCTAGAAGAGGACCACCTTGTAATTAACCAAAACAGGTCTGAAAGCTGAAACTTTGACATGCTTTGACCCCCCTATCATTTTACCATCTACCAACTTTCTATCTCTAGAATGGAGACAAAAGTCCAACCAGCTCTTCGTTATACACGGGTGCTTTTTCCAGGTTTCAGACTAAACTTGCAGGCAAGGTTTGTGCAAGAATCAGGCACGGTGCTGTGCTAACTACCCAGTGTGACGTGCAGATCAAGCCTGCATGGCACGCAGGCCAGAATTTGTTCTGTGCTGATCCAAATCAGGCACCTCAGCATCACTCTCCTCTGGCTCAGAGGAGCAGAGTATAGTGCAAAAACTCTTTGTATTAGCTCAGATCCAGATGAAAGTGCATTTCCCCAGCTCGGCGCGGAGCCTGGAGCATCAGTTGCATCACCAAACTTCCCCCTGCTTCAGGACAACTCAGACTGGAGTTTTATAACACAAATGTAGGAGCAGTCACCATTCCCCTTTTGTTTTGTACTTTGCTTTATAAATCTTTAAACTAAAAGGAGGGTTGACTCATGTTTAGGCACTACGCCTTCCGTCTCTGAAGCAATCAAAACCCATAATCTTGCCAAATTGCCTCAAACCAAGCAGTCCATCGTTGCCCATTGCCGTATAGAAACCTGGGCTCCATTTGTTTGTTTGGTACTGTGCGTTTCAGAGGGTCCTTCAAAAGCGGGAATGAGAAAAGCAACAGCTACCTGGTAACCGGCTCCTTGACCAACTGCGACTGCAGCTCCCCGGACTCAGCAGATCCGGGTGAAAACAAAGAAGTTGGCTGGATGCAAGACTGGGATTTTGACCTGAGATGAACCCAGGCTCTTAGAGTTAAGACAGCCAAGGTGCGATGGCGTATAATTTGTAAAATGCAGCAAAATAATCCTGTGACAGCCTCCTTTTGGTCTGAGATTAGCAAGAAAGCAAGAGCTGCTCTCTTCTGTAGCATTGCATTGAGTCCTGAGCAGCAGGTCCGTCATACTGACATCACATTAAATGTTCAGTATAAGATTTGTGATGTAAAACTGTCCCTGGTAAAGTAAATCTCATGCTTCTTGCGGTTAAGTATATGGGGTAAGTATAATATTTTAAAACTCCAAATACAAATGAGTCAGTGATGTAAGTAGAAAATAAATATTTGGTAGGATATTTCTAGAATCTATGTGAGTAACTACCAAGAGGCATTCAAGAGTTTGTAAAATAAATAATAAAAAGACCAAAAAAAAGGACTATTTGTTAGGTGTGGATCTACCACCTCAGTTCAGAAATGTTAGAGATTTTTTTCGGTATTAGTTACTGTGAACACTTTCAAATAAATGTACGGAAACTAGTAAATTATCACTTGTCATTGGATGAAAAGCTTCTCTAATGAGGCATTTCCATTTAAAAATTCAAGTATACTCAGTGTATCATAATTAGAGCATGAAAAACCCCTCTCATCATTAAAACACAGTATTTTCAAATGCTTGAAAATATCACTTAATCTAGAAAGATTCTAGTAAAATATTATCATGGATTAAAATCACAGGGTCCTGGGTATTTAATCACTACATTAGGACCATATTTTGGACTCTACAACCTAAAACTGCACAAACAATATAGATATTTGATTTGCATTCAGAAAAGATTCAAGGAGAAAGGCAGTCACCTGAAATTTACTGTCCTTCCTCTATTGCATGGACTCAGTTGCATTAAAAGCCAAGTTATAATTAAGTTATAATTGATATTCTATGCAACTTCATTCAGTTAAATGGCACTGTCTGGAATATAGTAATTTGCATATGCAGGAGAAATGTCTACATAATTAACTACAACATCTCTGTATACCATCAGTAGGATTGTGTGTGCGTATATAAGGTATGTATATATATTTATTTATTTCACAAATAGTTTATTTAACAAATTTATCAGGCAATTTACAAACCCAAAATAATAAAGACATGGAAAAAGACTTGAAATACATATATCGTTTACAGAGATAGAAGGGACAATAAGAAAAGCTTTTAATAAAGTTTTTCATTTCAGACAGAATACAGTCAATGCCCTCTCCTCATTAGTTATCTATTTTTTTAATCCTGGGAATAAAAATAAACTAACCCATCTCCACAAAAGAAAAAAAAAAAAAAAAAAAAAGAGAAGGGCTCTGAGAAGAAGAGCAAGAAATTGGCACAATACATTAAGCTTACAGTTTTCAGGAAAGTTTTTCTTAAACTTTCGACAGCGAACAAGGACAGTGGGATCCACATGAGGTACATTATCGAACTTGGCATATGCCATTTCTCCAGCTTCCCTGTTAAACACTATGCATAAAGCTATCAACTGTGCAAGCGAGGGAGTTCAAACACAGCCTCCCAGAACTTATTCAGTCCTTGATAACGCATACTGCGCATGTAACTTACCACAGCATTTTATTGGTAAAGAATATTTTCTGTGATTCTGACAAGCTGCATTAAAAAGTATTGTCAGACTTCAAACTTGATAATCAACATTTTATTGATTAAAAAAAACACATATGCAAAACCCTAGTTGTTGTTCTTCATAGGATATCCGATAAATAGGCTTTTTTTCTTAATTAAATCAAGGCACACTCAAGCGTCCTTACCGTAGCAAATCAATTTGTGTATGCACTGAAGAGGAGCAAATTCAATACATGAACACACCACAGAACTGATCTCAAGCGCAGGGCTATTATTAGCAGTATGAAAAGCATTTTAAAAGCCCTGTAAGAAATACTTCAGCAGAGCTCCTTTAAAGGAGGATATAAAGGAAGGTTGGTGCCTTCCTCCCCTCCAGAGACACAGCTGAGCATCACTGCAGCAAGGAGGGCACTTCTGATTTTTGCTTTGCATGTACCACTAAGATTACACTGATCCTTTCTCACTGGATGGTGCATATGCAACTGACAGGAAAACTGAAGAACATGAGAAAAGGGAGGGAAATTTCGGTCACAGGCACGTGCAGTTCGAAGATGGACTGGATTCTCCCCAGATCGCTACAGACAACTCCGTCCCACCTGCTCCCCGTTCTGGGGAGATCCTTGCGGCTGGCAAGGCTCTCAGCGGCGGGGAGGGCCGGGCGCCCCGGCTGCTTTCGCCCCGCGCGTGCCGCGGTCAGCTCCGGCCACCCAGGCTTTCCGCCCAGCCTCCTGGCGCCCCCGGCCGCCGCAGCCCGCCCCCGGCGCAGAGCCCGCCCCCGCGGACGTTACAAGCCAACGGCAGCGCGCGGCCGTTAACGGCTCCAGCGCAGGAGGCCGTTGTCCCCAAACGTCGCCTCCGCCCGCGCCCCGACGGGAC
>JAWLRI010000847.1:1570037-1604892 GCA_034781795.1 Crypturellus tataupa | reverse complement strand
GCGCCGGGCGGCTAGGGCTCGGGGCAGCGGGAGCGGGTGGCCATCTTTGTTAAGGGCAGCAGAGGCGCGCTCTCCACCCGTCCGCCCGCGGCGCCGGCGGGAGGGCAGCGCCGCCGGGTGCCGCCTCCGCGCTTCCTGCAGGAGAGCCTAGAAACGGCTCGGCCTGAGCGTCGCGGCGGGAAGTGCTGCCCGTGCGGGAAAACGTGAGTGAGCGCGGAGCGGAGCGGCGGCCCGGCCCTGTGCCCCGCGCCCGCCTGGCATCAGCGCTCGCGCTGCCTGAAGCCCCCGCCGCCATGTTGGCTGCGGGCAGGCCCTTCCCGGCTGGTGCTGCCATCTTAGCCGGGGGCAGCGGCCTGCGCGGCGGGAGGGCAGGCGCCTCGGGCCGCGGGAGGGCCACGTCGGGGCCGGGGGACACCCGCGTGCTTATTGCCCCCACCTCTGCAAAAGTCTTGCATTGCCTGCGACTTGCGTCTGTTTCTTTGCTACTTGGTTGCTTTCCTCGGATAAAGTGTTTTTTAATTTATTTGTTTAATTATGCTTTAAAAACTTCTCGGGAACTGTTGTGGTTTGGGTTTATGAGCATTTGAACAGATGCACAGTTGCATCTTCCTGCTCACTCACGATTCCACTAGAGCTAAACTTGCGGCTCTCGCGTAGCGCGTTTTGGGAAAAGGGGGCGAGCTGAAGCTAAGCTCTTGTTACAAAGAAACAACTTCGTTTTCACTACTTTCTGATTTCCTTAGCAAGTTATTTTGGAAGGTGATACACTGTTGCTGTTTTAGAAAGGCCTACTTACATGTTTTTATTTTTAACGACGATTTCCATCATGCAGTGTAAATAACCAGCAATCTGGGGACTTCCACAAATTTCAGGTTGGCTGCTGAGCAATGAAGACTTGGACATCATGTATTAGACTCCAAACTTTTTTCCAAGCGCTGAACTTCAGTGTCAAATGCTACTCTAAGCATGGCCATCTTCAAACAATATATCCTCATAGTCAAATAAACCCCCGAAAGTGCCTTATCCTGGACCGCGCAGGAAACGCACGCGGCAGCACCCTGCTACCTGGAAGCCTTCTGCAGAGGAGATGCTTTTCCTGTAAGGTAGGCAGCTTGAGCAAGGGCTTAACGTCAACAGCCGTTTTGACCCACCTGCTAAGGAAACCAGCCGTGTTATTTCAAATGTCAAGGAAATGTGTGGTGGGTTTGTTTTCCGCCCTGCCCCCTCCTTCCCCCTCCCACCCCCCCAGAGGGTTTGAATGAAGCAGGGGGATAAATACTAGGATTTCAACTATGATCAAAGGCGCATGACATTTCTCAACCTCTATGCTGCTTTGATGTCAAAATGCACTTTGGTTGATTTTGCTGGTCTAGCATTTACATTTTTTTAAATAGTATCCTCCCAAAAGATTCAGCTAAAGTGTCAGGGAGACTGTGGAGAGACATTAGACAGTATAAAGTATCCAAACTTATGATACCAGATTTAGCCAGTGTGAGCTGGCTCTGGTGCTCAACAAAATTGACTTCTTCTATGCTGCCCTGCAAGTCACAGTTTGTATCCTGTTAGACATTTGATGTCTTATAGTTGCATTCATATGTGCTAAAAGTTCTTCCAAAAGTATTTGGATTTATTTTTGTGAGTATTACCGAAAGAAGTTATGTGGATTCTACAGTTTCACATTGGTCCAAGGGGATACTCTAGGTGCACATGAAAAAGAAGTTTCTGTACATCCACTTTAAATATCCAGAGACCACATTCAGCTCAGGGAAATTCTGGTACTCAGATGAGTTGAATGTGAGGGAAATACTTGCTGGGGAGTATGGTCTGTGTCTTCTTACTCTTACTCTTCTTACTCTTCCCTCGGCACCCAGCTGTGGCAACTGTGGGGTTTTGTTGGCTTCTGTTTGGAGGACAGTGTTTCCTTTTCTTGATCAAGGATATTTTTCCATTCCATTTGTCTCCCAAATGGAGAGAACTTCTTTAGGTTTAAGGTTTATTTTCTTTTTTGTTTGTTTTTTAGTTTCTTTGACTTGTACCTCTGACTAGATTAACTTGTGGTCTGAACCGTTAATGAATGTTCTTATATGCTGTTATGACTGATGCAGTTAACAACTGCAGGGAGTTTGGATCACAGAGCCTTTGGAACTGAGGTTTTTGGAACTGTGTTTTTTTCGAACAGAGGAAGTATTCGTAATATTAACATTTTAAATCTCAAGCATTTATGGAGACAAACCAGGAGCAAAACAACAGTTATTGGCTGCAGAATGAGGGTAGTGTATAAGTGTATGTTGGTTTTTAAGTTTAAAGACATTTCCATAACATTGAAAGCTATTGAAAGTCATCTGTGCACTATTAACTATTGCAATATTTAATATATAACTAGCTTTTTTACAACAAGCAAAAAGAATCAATTTTGTGTAAGCAAATTTAACACATTTCTAACATTTTAACAAGAGGAGATGTGACTTTGTTGGCAGGCTGGTAGTAGTAGTATTCTGCTTCTGTCTCTGTCCAGAAGCTTATTCTAAATTGTTAACTAAAATTGTTGCAGAACTTGTATCAGTTCACTGCTTCAGTTCACTTTCTGGCCCTAGGAACACTTAAGCCACTTAAGTTTTGAGGAGGTGGAATTAGGACCACAACAAGCTAGCATGGAGGAGGCATTGCTACAAAGAGAAAGAAATAAGGAATCCTAACCTAAGATAGGAAAACAATGAGAAAGCACCTCTGAAAAAATGAAAAGTAATACAATTCAATAAAAAATTAACTGGAAAACCAGGTCTGAGACAAGAACAAACACATCCACATATAATCAATTAAGAGTATACATTAATAGTAACCTAAATATCAAAGAAAAGACCTTAAAAAGGTTTCAAAAGTACATTTGAAAATTTCTCTCCTAAAAGACAAGGAAGAACAGAAATTTTCATCCAAACATTTTTTTTCTTTTTTTTTTCCTCCAAATGACTCATATGCTTGGAATAACACAAAGTTATTTTGTGGGTACATAGTCTTATTTGAATAGACTGCTGGCTTACAGCCACTATTACTTTTCCTTATTTAGCAGGAAGTGATAAAAGTCACTCGCAAAAGGAAAAAAAAAACATCTGTAATAACATCGGGGCTTTTATACAAGGACCTTTTGAGATCAGAGCAAGAAAACTGGAAAGAAAACTCAGCAAGATACAAATATACGATAAAAAGAATCAAGCGAAAATTAGAGGAATTGCATGACAAGTATGCACTTAATTTAAGCAGCCCAAGGGTAAGTGGTGGCAAATAATACAAAAATATTCCATGCTATAGCGTAAATAAACGATAGTGAAGCCATTGCTGCCATAAAATTCTGTTTCACTCTTTATTTTATGATGGTAGTTTTGATTTTTTGAATATTTAATTTTTGCTTTCTGGAGTACCCAAGTCCTTCATTTCCCCTTTTCTCTACCAGGTATGTGGTGTATTTTCTTTCATTTGTGTGTACATTATGTTTGTGTTTGATGGAACACTGATTAAATGTAGGTGTTCTAAGAAAAAATAGTCCAATCTTTAACAAATGACTAAGATATATTTTACATAGGTGTTTGACTTGAAACACATTTGTTTTGCATTTAACAGATTAGGTTTGGAGAGAATGTGTACTTTGAAGAAAATGGATGCATATTTCTTTCAAAAGCAGATGATGGTAAGAAATTTCCTAACTTGGTTGTGACTGGAAAATATTCTGCATGTATCAATAATTCAGGATATTTTTCTTAAATTAAAGCATAATTGCTTGATTTCTGGAAGTTATGTAACCATATTACAAACAAAATATTTTGATAACATTTGCTAATTACTAGTAAAAAATTTAAGAATCCTGAATTGGAAAATTTGGGGTGAGAAATATTAGGGAATAGTATATACAGTTCTGAGTTCACAACAGTAGATTACTGTAGATATTTATCATCATTAACCTCTGTTTATTGTATTTTATATTTACTAGGATGATATGTGAGATCAATCTTGTATTGTTTGGTAATATAAATATCATATTAAGGTTTTCATCATAAATTGCCATTGTGGGATGCTGGTAAGTTTCTGGAGAAAGAAGAGAGAAGTCATTTCTTTTCGGAGTCCTGGCTTAAAACTTTATAAAAGGCAAAGTACCTTCATGCTTTTGTTTATTTTCAAAAAAAATGTTTTACAAGTATCTTAACAAACATATTTGGTGCTAATAAAGTATACTGCAGGCAAACTTGTTAAATCATATTATTGATTATTAACAATGTCTGATTTTGTCAATTCCTTAATTACAGCATTTTTTTGTTATCTGTATTGTTTTATGCAATAGATAAAGCAGATGTTTTATTCAGTACTGAAGATACTGGCTTTTCTAATACCTATATTCAACGGATCAGAATTTCACCAGATCAGAGGTATATGGCCGTCAGCTTAAAAAGTGAAAATTCTGAAGAAGCAACCTGTGTTATTATGAAACTTGATTGTTCTCCTGTTCTGGAAAAAGTCATTCCAAATGCTTTTAGTTTTGGTAAGTTGATTATAAATATCCTATGGACCACACCAGCTTTCAGTAAAACATTTTTCTTGGTCAAAAACAACAAAAAAATGCTAGTACTTGTTTTTAACAAAAGGAAGAGATAACCTTGCTGGATGTAATGCTTATAACTGTTTCTGGACTTGCCTTTGGACAGCAAAAGCAGTAGTTTCTTTTAGCTTTTCTTTCAGTAATTCTTTCCATATTCTTTTCAGTATACGGTTCCAAATTTGATATGCTTTGTGGTTTTTTTTTTTTTTTTTTTTTTTTTTTTTCTCCAGAATGGGCTACAAGTGATGTTCTGTTTTACACAAGTCAGAAGAATCTTAAATGCCAGGAAGTATTTATGACAACTTTCACTGATGAGAAGCATACTAAATTAGTTTACTCAGAACAAGATGAAAGGTAATACTTATCTAAAATATATTAAGTTTATATATCCTAGAGTATTTTATGTGTAGAATACATATATTTTATGTAATAAAAAATAAAAAAAAAATGAAAAAAGAGAACTTTCATACCCTGTTCCAAAGGCTTCAAGTGATTTGTTTTCTTTTACCAATATTGCCACATGCAGTCTGAGAATGTGCTCAGTTCTCCTCTTGAGTTGTGATCAATGAAGATTTAACTTTTCTCTGTTACCTCATGAGTTTAGCTGAGTTTATAAATGTCAAGGTCAGTCTCAGGTCAGGGTGTCCTTTAATGAATGTGTGATGGTTTCATATAGGGTACATCAGACTGTGGATTTCATTTTTTTTCCCTCTGCTATTGATGTCTGATGCATCTTTTAAAAAACAGAAGTTCAGGCGAATCCTTGCTCTGGGTAATGGATGAGCAAAATCATTATAGCATTCCCAGAGATGGAACTATTGTTGACTGAATACCCTCTCAATAACCTTTCTTTAAGCAGTGGTTTAGGAAGACAAGAAGGCTCTTGCTAAACTGTGTGCAGAACTAGTTTTTTCAGCCATGTAGCATGAAAAGATCAGATTTAGATGCTATACTGTAAATATTTGTGATTAAACTCCATCCAAAGTTACACATTCTGTAAAGAAACTTCCATTATTCTCTCAATTATCTGAGAGGGAAAAACAAATCTTCATCTGAGATAGAGTAAATAAGATCTTTTTTTCTAGCTGTATTTAATACATGCATTTTTAAAAGCAAGGTACACTGAGCTGACACTTCCCTACAGGGAAACTGTTGGCCTAATTCAGAAGGTCATAGTCATTATAGCAAATCTAATAGAAAGTTACTCTAAAGGTTCCATTGAACAGTTCTGTTCTGTATCTTAGTCTTTTTTACTTGTAATCAAATACACTTCAGAAGCTGAAGACTGCTTGACTCCGTTAAAAAAAAAAAAAAAAAAAAAAAAAAAAAAAAAAAAAAAAAAAAAAAAAAAAAAAAAAAAAAAAAAACAACAACAAATTGACAACTACAAAAAATAAGGCCTGGTTTCTTGGGAGGAAGTTTCAGGTTCCTTGGGAGTAGCCTGTTTCAATTCAACTACGAGGTCAGTAGAGTTGAACTGCTTGAGTCCTGACTTCAATACCCAGCTCTTGCAAAGCTTGTGAGTATAAGAGAGCCAAGAGGAGGCTTCCTTGCAGACTTCAGAAACTCAGCTATCCCTGCCTTCCTAAAGAACAACAAGTGCCAGGTCTCAGATAAGACATTCCATTAGTCGTTCATTTAGAAAAGGAAATTGACTTTCAGCTTGAACTTGTCTAGTATCATTCTGTTTTCAGTTGCTAGATTTAAAAAATAAATAAAATCAAGTATTTTCTTGGGCTATCATATTCTGGGGTATTCATGTATATTCTTAACTTTACCACGGACTGAACATACTGGTCTTATTATCGTGGACGAAAAAGCCTTGTTTTCCAGACTGAGTTCTTTTTCTGCATGCTTTGCAATATAAATTTAATATAAATACAAATCCTAAATGCAGTAACTATTTCATTAGTTCTGCATATTGAAATAGTATCATTACTCTTCCCTTACTGGTATTCGGTTTACAGGTCTGTGTGGTCTCAAAGGTAGAATATAGCTTTGTGAGCAGAGCTGCTTTTCTTTGAACTATCTAATATTAAATTTTGTACGGGATCTATTGCTTTGGTATCTAACACTTGATATTTGCCATCTCTTTCAGTAAATTACTCCTAAACACAACAAACCTTTGTACAGTTAAGTCAGAATAAATCAGGAAAAAAAATAGAGACCTTCAGAGAAACTTTGCCTTTGCCTTCTCTCCATGTTTATATACATTAAATCTCAAAGTGATATAATCAAGGCTGTCAAGAAAATAATAATAAAAAAATCATCTACCCTCTCATGCCCACTGTTAATCCAATCCGTTTGAAATCTTAGAAGCAGCACTGGACTAAATCACATCCAACACGAAGCAATATTATTATCATTTTTTTCAGATTATTTTGCATTCTATTATTTTGTCTCCATGTATGACTTTTTGTTTCCTCAGTTAATTCATTTCCTTGCTTCCAGCTTTAGCACTTCAGCACTGTTAATCTTGTTTCATATAAGCTTCTATGATTTTTTAAAAAACTTTTTTTTTTAAAGTTTCTGCTTTTCTGGAATTATTCCTCTTCCCATCTGATGTCCTTTATTATTTTTAATTGTCCTTATTACTTCTTTTGAAAAAGGCTTACTAGCTCAATAAAGGCTTCTAGGTTTTACGTGGATTTTACAGCCTGTATACAACTGTGACCTTTCAGTCCACCTCAGCAATGCAAAAACACTAATTCAGTTGGGCAACAACTGAACTGCTCTCTCTGCAGAATTCAGACTGCACGCACAAAATCAGTTTCCTGAGTCCCAGGAAAAATACTACAGAAGAGGGTTTGAGAACCACACATTCTGGAACTTCTCCAATCTAGTTACAGGCCTTCAATCTCTTACCTGGTTGCTTCAGAATCATGTGGGGGGCATTTTTTTTTTGTTTTGTTTTTTAACCACAATTTGATTTTTTTTTTTTTTTTACGTTAATCAGTTTATAAGCTTAGTTTTGTTTTGTGTTTATTGCTTGCAGATTTTTTGTAGACATATATTGCACAAAGGACAGACGTTTTCTTACCATCAACAGCAACAGCAAGACGACCTCAGAAGTTTGGCTGGTTCACTGTAACCATCCTTTTAAGCCACCTGTTCTTGTACAAGCACGAACAAAAGGGGTCATTTATCACGTGGAGCACAGAAATGATGAGTTCTATATTCTAACTACATACGGAGAACCTGCAGAGTATAAGGTAATCTTAACTGTTAATAAGATTAGTTTTGTTCATTCATGTAAGTTCATTCACTCAGATCATGTAGGGTGAAGCTGCCTTCCAATTCTGTGCTCCACAGCTTACTAAAATAATTTAAGAAAATGATACATGTGGAGAATTACATTTCTTCAAAATTTGACAGTAGTATGTGGAGTCTTTCACCCCTGTCCTGCTGATCTGACTCTAACTCATCTGGGAAATGGAAATGTTGTTTTACTTGCTATTTGTCTTGTATGAAAATAAGTTGGTGATTTCAGTCCATATAACCAAACAGCCTGCACCTCAACTGGCCATGCTGAAAGGACTTACTACGTGTAATACATGAGAATGAAACAGACTTTTGCAAATTTTTCGTAAGTAAGTTTACCTCTGCCCATGCTGTTTTTTCTAGTCACTTTCCAGCGTTTCACTGGCTGCTTTTCCCTTGTAATGGTAGTATAATAATAATATCTCAGAGAGTTTACCATGACTTACTGCGAAGAAATGCTGTCCTGCTCCAGTGGCAGGTTCTTGTCTTGTATGCAGAGCACAGGTTGGAAGTGCTGACCTTCAAAGAGGAAAACGTCACCTTCCATCAACACACCTTCCTTTTCTGCTGTGAAAGGAACTTGGTCTGAAACTTTGACAGAAGCTCCCCAAAGATAGTTAAAAGAGATTTTAAGCTTGAAATGGACAAGTTCTAGAAATGAACTTAATTTCTAGTTATTTTAAAAGGTCTTTGCAGAACAGGCCCTTCCTCCCAAGCTCACTTTCAACAAACTTTCTTTGTAAGGGGAGGCTGGAAAGCCCTGGGGCTGCTAAAGGCAGAGAATGAGAGAACCACAATAGGAGTAGCTCAAAGACTGGAGTTCAAACAGAGATTGTGACTGCTTAGATGAGTAGGCAGCAGAAACGACCTTTCCAGAGGCCCCCTACCCTCCCCTGATACCCTGTCCCAGGGCACTCTGCCAACCTACTCTTCTTAAAGGAGTGCAATACAGTTGGAAAAAAAAAAAAAAAGTCTGTCTTATAGATCTTTCCTGCTATCAGTAAAGTGAGCTTAAAAGCTTACTACTTTCCCTGTAAAAAATGCTATACGGGATCACATGTATGTCTGTACATCTCATTACTCAACACTCATTGCATCTCTTAATAATGCAGGGTTGTTCTTTTTGCTTTTGTAGTTGATGAAGGCACCAGTAGCTTCCAGTGGCATCGAAAACTGGCAGTTATTTTATGCACTGGAGGAAAAGACCAAGCTAATAGACTTGGAGATGTTCAGTAATCACTGCATTATGTTCTTGCAGCGCAACAGACATCTCTATTTAGATGTGATTTCTTTTGTTTCTCATTCAGTTCAGTCAATTAAGGTATGTTATAGATTTGTATTAAACGGCATAAAATTTTTCCAGCACTGTTTTTTTTTTTTTTTTTTTTTTTTTAAGCATAACACTATATATATTCTAGTTGTTGGTACTTTCCCGATTAAAGACGAGATGAGGCAATGGAAAAAGGTGATTTCTGAAAACCAATTATTTTTTTTTCAGGGCACCAACCAATCTGCATAATTCATGTTTATTGAAATATATTATCAATGATATACTCTATAAAACCGCTATAGATAAAGGTTTTTAAACATGATGCGCTGTTATGGTCTCTGAAATCTTTGATTTTTAGAAACTGTCTTAGTTTGTTTATTCAGAAAAGGGCTGCAGTGCTGTAGAACTTTGACTTTTGCTGCCATTTCAGAAGATTCTAGCGACTTAACCCAGTAAACTGTGGCCTGGCAGAGGGTTTGACTAAGTCCCTGCTGCTCTCAAAGAATGAAACTTGATTTCTTTTATTCTTAGCAGAGTTTAAAAACCTTACACACAATAGCAATAAGTGTCTGAGTGTGAATGTGCCAGGAAAAGGTTTTGTTCTTCACAATGGCTGGCACTAGGAACAAAGTTAAGAGGCAGGGGTTTGGAGTGGCTTAGCATTACTGAGCTAACTCGCAGCAAAAGCCTAACAACTGATATGGACTTGGCTGTGTAATGTGTTGAAGTAGAATTGGAAATCAGAGGGAAAATAAGATCTAAAATTGAAAAACAAAGCAGAATCTGTTTGAAATGTTCTCTTAAAAATGTTATAATGCCCATTTAAACTGGAATTGAATTTAGATTTATTTTCCAGTTTATTTCATTGTTGAACTTTTTCCTTAAGATCATTCCATAAAGTCTTTCACTTTCTGGTTGTTTCAATATTGAATTTTAAAGACAGGCAGTGTGTGCTAGGTGTAAAATGAAGATAATTAACTTGGCACTCAAAATCTTTACCTCTGAAGGACACACTAGGCTAAGTTTAGAAGCAGTGTAAGGATCTCACTTTAAATGCTCTGTTTTCTCAGCTGCCTACATGGGCCTGTGCATTTGAATTGGAATCTCATCCTGAACACAGCACCAGCACTTGCTATTTTCAGCTCACCTCCCCAGTACACCCCCCAAAGCGTTTTGCGTATTCATTTAAAGCAAATAATCTCATTGAGCAGACTGAGCAAGAGGTACCAATTATTAGGAATTGTCACACTACACGTTTACTTGCTAAAAGCAAGGTAAGACTTTTGTAGTCCTTTTCCTGTTCCCTTTATTCTTCCCTTCCTCCTCTCTCTTTTAAATAAAATGCGTTTGGCATGGAATAGAGATTTAAAAAAATATAAAGAGCTGTTAGTGCTATAGTTCCTAAACAGTGGGTGTTTTCTTCAGTGGTATAGAAAAGAACAAGTCATGATAAGATTTTTTTAATAATTGGGGTGTGCGAGAAGAGATAACAGTACATGATGAATCAAGAAGCTTTCTGTAGTATAACTTGAACTTGATAGTTGATGGATGGTATCATATTCTATATGATGAAAAAAGAATGCTAGTTCTTGAAAAGAACACCCCACAAATGTCAACACAGTATGAATCGAGAAAGGAAAGTTTTAACAGCCTGAGTGTAAAAAAATTGGATATGGTAATAAAGAGTTTGTGCTGCAGTAAGTGGTAAACTATTTTGTTAATAATAGATATTCTTGATGTTAAAGAGGGAAGGAAGACTTGGGTGCTTTGATAGTTTAAAAACACCTCAGGTGTTGCACTTAAATGAATTTTATACTCTGCATCTGTAAGTCTACACAGCAGAGGTTCAGTCTCTTGCTTTATTTTTCAAGAGTGCTTTGTACAGTCTAAGTGAAAAAAAATTACTGTAATCAAAACACATAAATAATTGAAGTTTTCATTGCCACGTGTCATTGAGATTTCTAAAATATCCTTCATTGTAAAATACTCCTTTATTTTCAGGATGAAACTTTGGTGCCAATTACAGTTTTTCATAATATAAAGTCTGAAGAACTGCACAGGAAACCACTTCTAGTTCATGTATATGGAGCTTATGGCATAGATTTGAACATGAGCTTTAAAGAAGAAAAGCTGATGTTAATTGAAGAGGGTTGGATATTAGCATATTGCCATGTTAGGTAAGTCTAATATAAAGTGAAATTAAGATTTTTTTTTTTTAATGGGACACAGTTGAAACTGAGCAGGTACATAAATATTTTTTTCATGTACCTGCTCCTTCATGCTGTTCACTTAATTCACTCTGTTTCTAAAATGGTTAAGTAGTTTTAACAAAAAGTAAATTTTCCTAAGCATATATATATATTAAGGAGGCAACATACTGGGTTCACATTTCTTAAGTCAACAAGCTGCATTTAGCTTACAATCTTAGGATACCTCAGAACTTCTCATCTTGTCCTTGCTCAGAGCAGTTTTGAGAGCATGTTCAAATTGCAGTGTTGAGCTACCACCCTCTTTTTCCTTTGTGCAATATCAAACTAATACTTGATCTGCTTTCTGAAAAGCTTTTGTCTTTCTGCAACAGTAACTAAGAGTTCAACCTGCACATCTTGTTCTCTTATTGGCCAAATTCCATGTCTCCTGTTTAGCTACAAACCTGCTAGTTTTATAAAACCCCTGTGTAGAATAGGCTTCACGTTTTCATTTAGATAATAATGCAGTAGCTTAAGAAGATAACAAAGGACTCATTTCAGTGAGGAGAAGGAAGAACAACCGTTTGAAACAACCACTGCCAAAATAAATTCATCATATAAATATATTCAGTCTTACAATGCAGTGGGAAACTTATGCAGCTCTTCCTCCCACAACTGTCTCCTGACATAAGTGGATCCTCTTTATTTTACAGTGCAGCACTAAAGAGGAAGAGTACCAAAAGAGGCAGTTAATTCACTTAAAACTTAACCCATTATGGGGAAGGGAGCATAAATTTCCTTTTAAAACTCTGTGAATATTACAAGCTGCAGAGTTTCAAGTAGTACTTAGAATTTAGAAATGAGAAAAAAATGAATTTAGCACCACTTCATAATTTAAGTTGCACAAAAGGCCAAGTCTGAGTGTTTCACTTGCCAAAGTGCTTGCAAATTCCTTTCCCTGTGAGTTCCAGGTATGAGCACACAGGGATGGGTGGTGCAGGAGGTGTCCTGATGCTGTTTGGCATCACTCATCACATATTTTTAAATTTATGCTTTGTCTATTTCTGCCATGAAGGACAATAAAGATAGGAATAGAAGGAAGAGTTAATTGGGAAAGCAAACTGGTTTTGCAATTCTGTGGCTTCATTAGCTAAAGCTTTGCTGCTTAATGTTTTCCAGACAATCTCCAACTTGAACTGTTTTGATTTCAGGGGTGGAGGAGAGCTAGGCCTTAACTGGCACAAAGATGGATGTCAGCTCAATAAACTCAAAGGTCTCCATGACCTTCAGGCTTGCATTATGTTGTTGCATGAATTGGGATTTTCTCAACCAAAATCTACAGCAGTAGCAGCTGCCAGTGCTGGGGGAGTTCTTGCAGGAGCTCTGTGCAACACTAATCCAGAACTTATCAGAGCCGTGGTCTTGCAGGTGAGGTGGTGCAGATCCCTTATGGAAAATGAGGTTGAACTCTGATTCTGTTTTTTTTTTTTTTTTTTTTTTCCACCTGTTTCATGAATTTGGACTGGAATGTTTCCAATTCTACTTTCATTTGTCTGAAAATACCTTGACTTTGGTATTTGAGGTCCTGTCATGTTTGCTAATATTTTTCTTCTCCCTTTTTTTTATAACTTTTAAGGCTCCTTTCCTAGATCTTCTAAATACAATGTTGAAAACTCATCTCCCACTGACAACTGAAGAACAGGAAGAATGGGGAAATCCATTAGCAGATGAAAAAGCTATGAAGTATATCAAAAACTATTGTCCTTACCAGAATATTAAGCCACAGGTAAAACTGCCCTTTCTTTGTCCAATTTGGCATTAATAAAAGGATAGTAATTTCTAGGGAAATAATGAAAAGTGGGTAACTAGTATTTCTTAAAAATGTATTTTACTCTTTTGGTGCTTTAAACCCCCAATACTTAAGCTGAGCTGCTTACACTAAATTGAATCATTAGTACAAACAGAAATTATTTCTGCAATAATAAAGTAGTTGGGGTCATGACAACTGCTGAAATTAACTAAACTCCTTCCCTTAATGATCACTTTCCTTCAAAAGCTGTTTTTATTATAGGGCAGCCATGAAGTAAGGATTTTAATAGATCATTGTACAATCACTACCAACCTGTGAAATACTTTTCCTCCTTTGTGTGGAAGTTCCATTGTTCTACTGGGTTTTCCAGACTTCCTCCCAAGGGGAAGGAGGTATTTTGCACACAGAAAATACACTTAAGATAAACAGCGTAAGGAAAAAAATGAGCTATGACTTTCATATTGTTAACTCAGAGCAATTTTATTTTACTTGAAGTGATGTGCTAGCTGTGTTACATAGCTTCATTAATAAGCCAAATCTTACACATATCAAAGTAGCTATTTTGATAGCTACTTTAGTAGTATTAGCCTTGCAAAAATGCATCTTAACTGTTCTTCTGACTGCTTAAGGTAAAACACTTCATGGCTATTGCTCCTTCCTTTGGTAAGCTGCAGCAGAGACATGCATTAGCGCTGTAGAAGTGGGGAGAAGAATTGTGTTTTTGTGCATCTGTAGTAGGTAGATGATCCCCCCCAATATTGACCTGTCATTTTCAGACCAAAATACGTTTTTTCAATTAAAATTGTGAGTAATTTTTGTTTTTAAGCAGCTAAATATGTAAGAGTTACATTTTAGATAAACACAACACAACAAGTACAGTAAGATATATGGAAAAAAAAATGTTCACTCACTTTATGGGGAAAATACATTGTCCACTATTTAATTTTTTTTCCCTAATTTCAGCCTTATCCTTCAGTTTTCATCACAGCTTATGAAAATGATCAACGAGTACCACTAACAGGAATTTTAAGATATGTTCAAAAACTTAGGAAGGCTGCAAGAGATTATGCCAGCAGAACAGAAAGGAAAGGTGAGAAAAATGCTACAGCTACGTGAAGTTAATAAATCAAAAGATCTATAGTCATAACTGGAAAATAATACAGACTTCAACTGCTCCTCCTTAAGTACATGCACTTGTGCCACATGATCCAGTATCTAAATCTCTGGGGTAGTTTCTGGTACCTGCCAAAATGAGATGTGCAGTCATACTGACAAATGGATAAACCTCAGCTTCTGAGATGGACTCTCCAAAGTCTGAAGAGACACCCATCAGTATCACAGACCTTCTTGAAAATAGTTAAATCAGTTTTTTAAACATTTATGGCAAACTACAGCAGGTTCAGGAAACCCTGTGAGCTGAAGAAGTCGGGGAGGATGTAAGTGGGGATTGCTCTTCCATAAGCTTTATTGGATGGTTACTGGTGGGACTGCTGGACAGGGCTAGGTGGACCCTTACGTTCAGCTACTGCTCTGATTATAGTGCAGTTCTCAAAAGCATGCTGATAAAATCTTGGGTTTATGCTCTACAAGAAACCCCTTTTAGGAGCTTACTGAAACTGCAGACAACAGTCAAGTCAGAATGATAGTTATGCCTAGATATATTTTTATACCTGATACTTATCACCATCTCTGAGAGTGTTTCCAGGAAAAGCTGCCTTCAAGCCCTATTATTTGGCAGTACCATCTAATATGGTGAGAGGGTTCTGCTATCAGGGCCACAATAGTTCTTAGATTAGCTTCTCTAAATTTCATTATGCCCTTCTCTCCTGGCAGCCCAGTTGCAAAGGAATAGCTGATGCTGCAGCTGCTATCTTCATGCAGAAAGCCCACTTTTCCAAAGGGACTTGGAGTATAAACACACACAGTAAATGTACAAACATTTTTTCAAAATTGTAGTTAACAAATGCAGCTAAGTTCATATAGCAAGCCACTGAGTCCATTTCTTTCCAGAGGAACAGCAGAAATTCTGCTGGCATATAAGGCAGATTTACCTACTGCTTCACATCCCCACTTTTCCTTTCCTCTTTCCTTCGGTGTTTAGTGACCACGAGATTTGTTGTTTCAGGAAACTGGATCCCTAACATCATCTTAGACATCCAGGCAAACGGCAGTCACTGTGATTCATCATGGGAGGATTCACTGAATGAGGTTTGTCCCCTTTACTGCACCATTCCATAACATAGGGCATGTTTGTCTTTCAATTAATATTTAAGTCTCAATAGCTCGTGCAGTCACACCAGGTAGTTTGCAGTGATTAAAAGAAAAAGTGCTGGAACTAAGGTTGCTATTGCTTAGGTAGAAAAAAAGAGCCAATGGCAGACCTAAATACTCTCTTAAACCTCAAAATACTTTAAACCCCCATTGTAATGTGCTGAGAGCTTTGAATAAAAGATTAAGTTGTGCAGCACATTATTTTAGCAAAACCTCTTGCACCATACAGTTGAGAGCTTAAAGTTGTCATTCTGATTTTTCATTTACTTCCATCTTCCTCATGAACAAAATAGATACAAGAGGTTTGATCTTTATGTCTTAGGCTGCTTGGTCAGTACTTTGGATTCAGTGGTTCATGTTTTCTGTAAAGCATATGCTAAATTACAACATCCTGCCTAGACTGTCTTCTTGCTACTGCTATCTCAGACTATCACATCTGGGCACACATCTTGTTTATTACCATTAATTTTTTACAATTCCTGAAAACTGGCAGGTGTGGCAGTTTTTTTCTCTAAATTAAAACTTTAGTATAAGGATTTGTTTTGCTTAAATACAAGGCACTGCTTATCATAAATTTTATTACAAATCTTCCTTTCCCATATTTATGTTTTTGTTGTTTTAGGTTGCAAGACACCTTGCTTTTCTGAACAAAGAACTTAATAAAGAATAAGGTGCTATCTGCAACATGACATTATATCAAATCCTGCAACAGCCCCGTGGGACACATTGACCACCTGAAAAACTTTGTCAGATTTGTATTTATATAGAGAGCGGAAACCCCTTTTATCCCTCTTGGTCCCTGTTTTGTGGACATAAGCAGATCAGAAACTCAAAGACAAAGTTGTGTGTGGCTTATAAACAGAGAAAATGAGTGTTAAATTTCTGCCGCCAGTTAGTACAGAAGTAGTCTCCTGTGTCACTCCATTAGTTCAGGTACAGGCAGAGCTGCCTTAGTGCCAAGCCCTTGGTGCTGAAAGCTTCAGTGGGGAACAGCTGAACCCTGTACAGGCAGCATCCGAAATCTCTGTTCCAGGACAGAACTTTACACAAGGCAGGAAAGGTGATTTTGGAGCTCGGTGACCTCTAAGCAAGGCCATCTTGCACTAAGCCATGATGTTTATCAAAATAGGTACCTAGTGCACACCTAGTACTGGGCCATAGCACACCTAGTACTGTGGCCATAACATTCTCAAACTAAAACCACTTGCACCAACTCAACCCCCTGTCCTTCCTTCATATCACAGAAGCTACTAGTGTAGATGCACCAAATGCAAATCAAAACACACAAAATTTGAGATATTCAGTTGTTTAGAGTTGTTACAGTTGCCAACTCTGCACGGCAACTGCTGGATACACGCTTTATCTTCATCCTTCTTTAGGTAGAAAATGTGGGAATGCAAACTAACTCAGCCTTGGAGGGGAAGAAATATCCATGGGAATATCCAATGGGTTGTAAGAGCAGGATTGGACATCCTTAGCCTGTTCTTGTTCTTTCCCATAGTAACTTAGAGGATAGTCAGAGGTGCCAGAGCAGATAAGAGAGTTTAAACGATAACGACTTCTACATACTAGTCCACATACCTATTTTAATAAATCCAGGACCACCCTTTTGTAAAAATCATGGGAAAGTTACATAGCTAAAGAGAAAATAAAAAATAATAATAAATAATAAAAAAAACACTACCAGGAACTGTAAGGGGTAACAGCCAGAAAGCAACTCTTTTCTTACACTCACACAAAACCACATGCTTAACTGGACTGCTCCATTAGGACTGGCTTCCTTTTCTTCTCCACCGTCTCTATGGGAGACTCTAGTCTGATTTTTGTTCGTGCTGTACCTTTTCCTCACCAACAGAGACGCAAGACAGTCAGGTATCAAATTTATTTTCTAAGCTGTTTATTTTACACACAAAGCAAGTTTGAAAAGCCTGTGAAAACTCTTAACATTCCCTGAATCCAACATTTTCTGAATTAATGAGGGCTTGATTATGTTCTGCGCTTAGCAGTTCATGTAGAGTAAATTGAAGGCAGGGGAATAACATGCTTTCTCTGCCACAAAACAATTTTCTTGAAAAGCTTCCATAACATGAACTGGCTTTTCTGTTTTGTATTGAAGGACCAGGCCTTCTCCCATGTCAGTTTTAACTATTTGGGTATTGACAACTTTACCAGCATTGCCAAAATTAGTACTTAGCCTTACGAAAGCTTCCGAGGGGAGGTTGGGAACTACAGCTTTCAGGTCTGTTGTCGATTCCTGTCCAAAATTGAGAACCATCATGAAGACCCTGTCCAACCCATCCAGCTCCCGCACGTACACAAAGACATTACTGTCATTCCAGATGTGGCACATCCAGCCCCGCTGAAGGGGCAGCTCCGTGTTGCGGAGCAAAGAGAGCTCCCGATACAAATTCAGGCTCGAGTTGGACCGAGTCTTCTGGGTCTGCAACAAAATCATCACACCATTAACAGAGTCACTTCTTTCCACAGAAGAAAACAGTGTCCACAGTCTGTTCAGAACATACCCAACAGAAATCAGTTTTTGACAACAGCGTCTTTGCAACTTTGTCTGCTAATTCCTCTGCCTTGGGAGTTGCGCAGTGTCAGAGGCAGGACAGACCTTCACTGACAACTGCTGCTTCCCCTCAAGGTGTCCCTTGCAGTACCAGGTTTTTGACAGAAAGCCACAGCTGAACCTTTCTCTGAGTTGAATCTACCAAAGTCACTGGGTTTATCCGAAATGTCTGTCTCTGGGTCTGCCAGCACTGCAGATAAGTGTGTTTAATCCACTATTCCACTGTCTTGAACATTGTGTTACTATTTTCTTATGTTAGACGTGATCTATGTTCCTTTCTTGTTGCAAAGACAGTGCTTTCTATACTATTATAAATGAAAAAGACCAAATTTCAATTTAATATTAAAATCATTAAAACATTTTCTACATAATTGCATCTACATTTTCTACATAATTGCAGTTGTTTTGCTTAAATGAATACAGATGAAGTAGACTCCTTGCCACAAGGATCTCCTTTTCTAATAAAATTTGCTAGGATTCAGTGCCTTTTTATTGTCCTCCCTTGGGTTTCTTTACATTAGCTACACTGTCAATTCCCACTAAGTGAAAGAAAGCTCCATTTACAGATTAGATACATCCATTGGTGAAAATATTTTTAGTCTCACAAATAAATACCTACCTCAACATTTACACTCTCATAGTCAGAGTTAACAGGTAACCAGCTACTGTTGCCTTCAGTAAAGCCAGCATTAAATTTGCCATCCCACTGCATGGGTGATTTCTCTGGAAAGGTCTCCTAGAAAAATAATAAAAAAGTGATGTTAGAACCATTATCAAAAAGTTACTGAATTTGATTATATTGAAAGCCCATCCATTAAACGTCAAATCTTCCACACTGTCAGCACCTCAGTTTTCATTCTGTATGTTTGAATTAAAATATATGAAGGCGTACGTAATCCTGCTCCAAATCTGAAGAGAGATGAGGAGAAAACAAGAGTAATGATGTCAGTCACTGCAGTGGTGGGAAATAAATGGGCAGTTACAGGTACAGCAGTACAAGCCAAAGGAGTCTGCTAGGGCTGCATCCTCTCGCCAGAGCTTGTTGGTTAGGAGGCTGACGACAGCTACCGTGTTCCAATAGACACCCACGTGTGCAGCTAGTGAAAACAGGAGGCAGCGAGGCCTAGAGAAAGATGTGGCAACAATAACAATGACCAGGTAGTAAATGCTGCTCCGTGTCTGTTGTTTTATAATCTTAACCCTTTCACTTGAGCTTAAAGCTTGTATTTACAAGCGGTAGAATTGGGACAGCATTTTTTACATTGGAAAGATAAAGGAAATGTTCACAGCTGCCAGTGAAGTGCAGAAACTACTGAAAACTTGTTTGTAGCTGGTTAAGGAATACTGAGTGAAGATGACTGAAATTCTCATTTTTAAGAGTTCAGGAAAATTTTGAAAAAGTTTTCTCACTTTCAGAGAAGAGCTTGCCAAATGATATGACACTTATGAATTTAATGATAACGGAGGTTCTAAAATATTTTGCATACATTTTTGATGGTTTGTTTTCTATGAAAATGTTTTTTGTATAAAAGGCCTTTTGTATAAAGGGCACTTTCCAATAGAATCTGTCAGAGCAGCAGAAGTTGTCACTTCGCTTTGTGACAATCTAAATAATGGGTTTCTCCTTTTAGTGTGTTCCAAAAAACAGAAAAATAAATCCTAAAATTTCAACTCCAGTAATGCTCTCCATCTTTGCCTATTTATTTATTAAGCTTCAAACACTAGGGCTACAAACTATGCCCTGAGCAACACTTTCCGTCTTTTCATCTTTCACCTATTAATCAGGGATTCCTCCTCTCCAGATGCAATAAAGAGCAGTTTTGCTTAGATAGGAAGCTGAGCCACAGGGAAAGCCTAAAGAAGAAAACCCCCGGCGCCACCTCAGGGCAAGCCGCTTTCTGAATCAGTCCCATTCAGTCAGCAGCAATAAGAAAATGGAGATGTTTTGACCAAGGTGTTTTTCTGAGAAAGACAGTTTTCCTAAAGCAGAGGAGCATTTCATGGCATCTGAATCTCATGATCCTGCACTTCCGCAAAAGCCTCTTTCCCACAGGCACCAAACTAGCTGATACTGGTGCTAACATCATCGGAGGCTGCCTCCTTTCATAGCAGCAGTTCTTCAATAAAACTGAAAGTTATGTGGGTCAGCCCAGTGTAAAAGGCAAAGCCGCTTCATTTTCATCCCTTGGCTTGGAATGGACTTCTAAATACTTCTGTACTGAAATGTCCTGCTCTGTGCCGCAACTAACCACCATCAAATGCAGTAAGCACTTGGCTTCCACCTACCTAAAACTTTTGTAGAAAGGGATCTAAAAAGTAAAATAAATGTCATTTAAAATGTGTAGAGAGATTGCATTTAGTCAGTGAAACAAAATGTACTATTTTTCTGCAAGTTCTTTCCCTCAGACCTGAATAATCACAGGAACAGAGCTCATGAGCTCTTCACTTACCTCTTCTGATGCAATATTTTCCATTCCTATTTCTTCACCGTAGTAAGTTATAGGTGTGCCAGGAAGGGTTAAGAGCAGCATGTTGATAACATTGACATATTCCTTTCCAATCCGAGATGAAATCCGAGCACTGCCAGGGTTTCCAACCTAAAGACGACATGCAGTTAAATACATTATAAGAGTCAAGGTAAATGTGAAACTAATTTAAGATAAGAAAAAAATAAAAATTAAAAAAATGGGGTTCAAACATCATTTATATGGACCAGAGTAAAGAGAAAACAAATCCATTTAAACTTCTGTATCTTCACACTGCCATATGAGAGAATTGCAGCCCCTCTTCCCTTGCAAAATAATTTGTCCAAATCTATTCAAAATAATTTTGAGTGCAGAAGCCCTGTCAGCAGCGTAACAGGCAGAAACAAGGGAAATTGGAGCTCAGCTATGGGCACAGATTACTACTGAAGCCACAGAAGTCCCGTGGCCAGGGGGAAGTTTCTATCATGTCTACTACGAGTGGACCCTTCCTAGAAGGGCTGGACTTACCGCCCAGTTTGGCCATTTTCCTTTGGGCATGTTTTTCATCCACAAGTTGACAGCTTCAAATACACTGTTTCCAGATAGATTTTTCAAATTAATTAGGTAGAAATTGAAAGGAAAATCTGTTTCTTGGATAAAAGATGTCCCATAATACATCATCGTTGCTTCAGTGTCTTCCTTGTCATCAGCATCAGAACTCATAAACCTACAAGAAGTGCACAGATACCTTCTTTCAGTTCATTCCTGGTTTGTACAGAGTTGAAGAAAGCTAGGAATGCTGTTTAACATACTTAGAAAATAACAGAGCTTGCCTGATGTCTGCTCCACCCAACTCAAGGATGAGAGAAACTTATAAATATTTTGTAAAGCAGACAGTATTAAGGAGATACATTTCTTACAGATTTTTCCCAAGAGTCAAAAAAGAAAATCTTTAAAGATCTGATTTAAAGGATATTTTTTCAAAATCATACTCGTTTAACTCCATTTTAACAATTCCAGACTATGGATCTGACATGAATGTATTATTAATACTAGAAAATAAACCAGCCTTATGGGCTTTAATTACAGTGGTCTCACTGGTAGCACATTCTGCAGACTCTCATATCCGGCCCATCCACACACTAGAAATATCTGGGTCAACTTCCGCACTCCTCTTTCCCCAACGTGCCAGGGAGGAGACGGTACAGCCTACGCTCTGCTACTCGCATTCATAGAAGACGACACTGTACGCATTGTATGGCATTAAAAAAGAAAAGGTTTTGTTGCAGGTGAGAGGGTGATGAACAGAAAGGAAGTCACCGGCCACATTAATCCTCACCTGTAGCGGCCAGGCTCGCTGCTGAACTGATCCATGGTGTGGCGGAAGGCCCGCAGGAGGTCATGCATCCCAACCTGCGTCGTGGTGTAGTCATGGTAGAGCTGCGAGTAGGCCGTGATATCCTCCTTGAAGACCAACACAACATTCCCCCTTAGCCCTCTGGTATTTCTAAAGCCTCAACACTCCACCTTCTTCTCATCCTTGCAGGATGCAGTGCATCGGTCCAAGTAATCGTAACTTAAATGAGTTCAGCACGCCAAGGTGGCGGTAGACAGCCCACACTTTGAAGTGCTGAGACTGCAATTTGGTAACTTCTTGGGAAAGGAAAACGGCCCACGAAAACCCACGCTGCTTGCTCAGGTCTTGCTAGCTTAACTCGCTCGCTCACACAGAGAGAAGCGAGGATTCTCTCTAGCGAAAGCACCTCACTTTCTGATCACAAATTTAAAATAAACACGCAATACTGACAACACAGATCCGAACCGCACTTAGGTAGCTGTTCACAGAGGGATATGGTAGTGGAGCGGGAGGAGGGCGAGCCGTTTCAGAAGTTCTCCATTGAGAAGGAAGGACCCACGCTCAGCACCAACCTGCAGGCCCCACGTGCAGCCGCTGGGACTACAAATGCTGCAGCCACAAAGCAGCCTGGAGGGCAGGAAAGGGACTGTGGTAACATATGGGGCAAGAAGCTTTGTCCAGCTGATGCCCGTTATATCAGCTCAGCAGACGAATTGCGACTTAGGGCCAACTAGCACCATGGGGTTCATAACCCCAGTGAAGGCAAGGGTTAGGAATACCACATTTCACCTTCCTGCACATGTCTGCCACATATTGCCAGGATAAAATGCTTTATTTTTATTCAGCTTCCTGCTAGCAATTTAGAGGGAATGTGTGCTAGTGACTGCTCTGGGATCTCAAGTGAGATACAGATTTGATCCTACTACAATAAAAGGTCTTCCCCAAAACAACTGATAAATTATTAGAACTCAAAACCCAGGTCAGTCTACTAGACTACAAACAAAAAGCCAATTATTTTAGGCAGAAAGCTCAAAGCAACCTTATCAGAACAGAAATAGGGATTCTCCTCTGTGTGGGTGAGGAGAGGAGGCACCTCACCCTGCTTAAAGTCATAGTTAAGAACCAAAGCTGTAAAAACTGCCCTAAGTAGAAAAGAGGGGAAAAAGACAAGACAGAGAGAGAAACAATACATTACTGGTCTCTGTGACTTGTTCACTTGAGGCTCATCTCTTAGATGCGTTGCTTCAAGAAGAAATTTAACAGTACTGAAACTAAATCCATCAATTCCTTTGCCAAGCCAGAATTTGATAATATCCTAGACAAAAATAAAATTTAAGAACTCCAAGTTAGCCAACCCCATTCAAAACACATTCAGTTTTCTTTATTATCAGCATGCTACTAGCAGATATTAAATATGTAATTTACTTTTGAGTTTGTATTTCAAATTTTACTAAAAATTAAGGGTAAGTAAAGGGAGTGTTTAGAGAAGCATCACGCTGGAGAAGTTAGTAGTGGATTTCTTCAGGGATTGTCCTCAAGGCCAGTCTCACTTCATGTTTTCATTAACACCTGTAACCAAAGACGTTCCTCAATGCACTTCCAACACCCCAGGGAACACCAGGCCCCAGAGAGGGGCAGCCACAGGATGGATCGCACCAAGGCGCACAGCCTTGAGGACTGCTGCCAGCCAAACACACCAAAATTCAACAAGACAAAGCACCAGACACCTAGGGCTAATCTCAAAGCTTAGGCTGGGAGACCTGCAAAGCAAACCATTTCTACCCTTTGTAAAGTTGTCAGCTTGGTAGATAAACCAAAACTCCTAATTCTTCCTTATCCACAAAGGTGGGGCACTCTCTTTAACTCTTATCAGCATTGCCTCAACGACCTGAAGAGGCAAACCTCTCCTAGAAAACTCAGCATGATCAGCCCCTATCTCACAGGCTAATTAACAGATACTTGTAGCGACAAGGACTAAAAAATTTCTGTCCACTCAGCTGAGTCAGATATATTTGAGCACAAGCTCCAGTTCAAAAGACACTATGTTCCATGGTGGTTCTTCCATTGCTGTGCTTGATACAACATCCAAATGTCATAAATGACTTATTTCATTTATACATTGCTAACAAGGGACTAGACCAATGGCAATTAATAGCTTTGAGGAAGCAGTACCTTTAAACTACTGAACTACCAGCATCCATCTTCAAAACAGGTAATGACAGTTAAAGGACATAATAGGGTAAGGATTTATGTCACTGTGCAAGATTCAATCCAGACATCTTTTCTGGTTAAATTTGTTTAATTCTGGTCATCCTCATTTGTGGAAAAGAAAAACAAAAACAAACAAAAAAATGTCCTATTAATCTAGTAAAACAAGAGCTGAAAAGGGATGTTATCAGAGCTAAAAAAACTAACAAGTCTAAAGAAGAGTAGAAAAATATTTAAGCTGAAGGACAAGTTTGGTTCATAGAGAACTAGACATAAATTATGAATTAGGCTAGACTGAAAAGTAGAAGGCTCCTGCAGCATCAGTGTAAAGGAATCTTAAGAGAGCCTTTAGCAGGAAGGAAAAGGGGACTCCTTCCTTTTCAGATGCCATGTCCTAGTTCAAAAGGCCTATCCAGATCTTGTCACCAGGTACTTGGCAGAGTAGGGCACATCAGCCAGCAACAAGCAGTCACCTTTCTAGATTTACCTTTCTAAAACCCAAAATGCTGTAACAAAACCCACTTTTTTTTTTTTTTTTTTTTTACTTAAGAAGACTTGAAGCCATATAGCTCAATACTGGGTGCATTGAGCCATTTGAATTTTGGTTATACACTTAATGTTTGTCTAGACACTTCATTCTTTAAATTGTTTGCATAGGTTTTAATCGTTGAATTACTTCCAAGTAGACTGTCACTTGTGTAACAAATACTCAGATCAAGTGTAGAACCAGCTGCTTGGCTAGCAGCAGCGATATTCTCTCTGCACTGTACGGTGCAGCGGGTGCTTACATGGATCTCTTGTTGAACAGCAGGGTTGTGAAAATTTAAGTCTGGTTGTTCCTTCCCAAACTGGTGAAAATAGCACTGCTTTCTCACATCGTCAAACTGCCAGCTGGAATTCCCATAGACACTCACCTGTTCACACAAGGAAAAAATAAAGAATTCAATTTAAAAAACATTTACTTGCTCACGTGCTTTAAGATATGGTACATTACAAGCATAAAATAAAGCACAATATGCCTACTAATAGACTAAATTTTGAATTGACTTTGATGCTTATTTATATTTCCTATTTCCTTTTCTGGTTAGCTGCTCTTGCTTTCAGCTATGCTTTGCCACATGTGGTGCTTGTGGTCTATAGATGTTGATGCATTTTCTGTTCACTTTTTTTAATGGGCTTTCACTAGGGATAATTAGGAATAGAGAGGGAAACATGGGTAGGAAGATTTTCTTAATATTATTATTAAAAACAGTCTCAAGATAGAGTTTCTGCAGTCTATCATCCCTATAAAGCTACAACATCAATATTTAAAAAAAAATATTTTTTGAAGTCTTTTAAATAAATCTTTTCTGTGAGAAAAACTCTAGAAACTAAAGCTAACTCCGATAACTCTCCTTAAAAACAAAACAAAAACTGAGGCTGGCTACGATGACAAAACACGCCCTAGCTCTGTTAACTCCACCTTGACTAGTTCCAACCCACGAATTCCTCTCCTACACAGGCCAGGTCGGTCTCACAAGAAATCCGCATATTCCGCTGCTTTTCCCAGAGGGCACGAAACAGGTCAGGCAGGTCCCTGCCTGTTCACCTTCTAGGAAAGGGGGAAGGAGCCCAGGACGAGCTGTGCTGAACTGCGTCCCGCACCCTGCACCAGCCGCCACGGTGGCAGAGAGGCCGAGAGGAGCTTTTGAGAGCAGAGCACCCACGTGGCCAAGGGGGTGTCCGAGCCCTTCACCCCCGTGCTGGTTTAGGTCTTCATGCACCCAAGCTCCTCAAGTAGCTTCTGCCCTTAGCCCTGTAGAATCGCTCCCTCGCGGCCTAGAGCGCACGGGGACGACGACGCTACGGGGGTGTAGCGACACCGTGGCACCTGCGAACCCGCTGGTGGGCGGCAGGAGCCTTTCCCCCGTACCCAGTTGTTCGGAGGCGCGAGGGAGCCGCCGGCCTGCGCGCAGTCGTGCCAGACGTAGTAGTCGGTGTACTTGCCCGTCCGATTGCGACTCAGCTGGAACCACCTGTGCTTGTCACTGGTGTGGTTTGGTATTAAATCCATTATCAGCTTCAGCCCTTATAAATCAAGGCAGGAGAGGATTAAATTCAGCCTGCTAAGACCAAGCTCACGTCTGTGAGGGCAGCGCCCTCGGGCACCGCCGGGAACGCGGGCAGCCGCGTCAGCAACGGCGCCGCTGCCGGCACTCGGCACCACCGAAGCCCCAGCTACCGCCCTGACCAACGGGTAGACCTGCAAGAGCCTCTGAGCACCTGCAGCATGCCCGGCAGATAGGCTGGTCTTTGGTTATTTATTTTCCTCTCCTCTTTTCTGGAGGGTAGAAAGAAGAGGATGAGGAATTGTTTCACAAACCTTTACCGCTGATGGTGACTTGAAGGTCTGTCTCCCACCTCTCAAGGGAGGAAGGTGTATCAGGGAACACGGGGTCTTCCTCATCCTTCCCACAGGCTGGGCGGTTTTTGAGAGGTTTTGGGGCCTGACAAACCACCCTCTGCTCAGCTCAGGGAGGAAACACCTCAGCAAACACGTGGTCCAAGGGCCGGACGCACGAACCAAGGAGCCCCCTGCCCAGCTCCGGGGCTCTCCCGTGCTCTCCAGAAAGCAGCCGCGGGTGAGGAACACCGCGAGGCGGAAAGCAGCACCCGCTCAACCACGCCAGCCCGCTGCCATGGACTCTCGCAGCGGGGCGTTTCTTTTTGGCTTCTTTTCTCAAAATTTTCTAATAGGTGAATTTAATATTTAATATAATTTAATAAAATCCAATAGTTATTTTCATCATAACCGCAATTTTACCTCTATCGTGTATAGCTGCAATCAGGTTCTCAAAATCAGCCATTGACCCAAACATGGGGTCAATATCATAGAAGTCTTCAGCTCCATATCCAAGGTCTTTTAAGGGGGATTTATAGAAAGAGGTGATCCAAATGTTTTTTATATTCAAGTACATGATATGGTCCAGCTTTTCTTGGATACCTATTTAAAACAAAAGGACATCATCTGTTTCAACAAGACACATGATTTTTGTTGGACAAAAAAACTAAAAAACCCCAAAACAAAAAAAACCCTAAAAACTAAAAACAAAACAAAACAAACAAAAAAAAGAGTTTGCCATGAGTTCTTAAAGGCAGAGCTTACATAGCCTCACAGTCTTGAAATATCACGGCATCAAGGCCCTTCAAATCAACTTGTAAGGGTCATAAATTTAAAAATTTAAAAATTATTTAAAAAAAAATTAAAAACATCAAATCCAAGTAGATTCCATTCCATATTATAAGAATACTTATAATCCAATTTATTAAATTATATTTAACATTTTGTTCAGAAAACAGACTCCTGTATTCATTAAAAAGCAACAAGTGGATTACTTTCCCATTTCACGTAACGCCAATTAACCCTCCAAGTAGCCACCAGGAAGATGAGTACAGTTTTAATGCTAACATTCCAGTTTTTCCCCCAGTGAAGACCATTACGGGCATTGCACCGCCTGCGGGTATCAGGTGAGCCTTCTCAGAGCATTCACAGGAGCTCAAAAACCTCACGCCCTGAGCAGACTAATGCATCTTCCTTCGCTCTTACATAGCCAGATTTATTTTCCCCTCACTGCTCTTTATGGAGAGACTGTGAGAGCAGCACGACTGAGTATCCAAGACTGCACCTCCTCCTGCTCGACCTTCCCTTTGCAGGGACATTTTGCTTTGATTGCAGTCACTGCTGATTGCTCCCGGCCCCACCTCTCAACATTCATTCCAGTGCCAGCCTCACGTCTAACCAACGGAGCAAGTAGCTCCCAGCAGGATCCATTAGTGACACAGGAGCAGCAGTCAGTGATTACACAGACAACTTCTCTTCTCCAGTCAGGTGACTTTCTCTATTGGACATATATAAAAACGCACACGCACATACTGTTAGCATTATCTATGTAGATATTTGCAAACACACATATGCACGGCACACAAACAAGAGGCATCCAGCTTGGCAGGTAAAAAACATAACACTACGCACCTTTCAGATCACCATTCCCATCCATGTTGCTATCCTTAAAAGAACGAGGATAGATCTGGTAAATCGGACTAGCTTGCCACCAGTCAAGGCACTTGGGAGACAGAGCAATAATTGCAATGGTAGCGCACACCAGCATGACCGCCGAGGCAATGATAAGCCAGAAGAGAATCTCCCTGGTGACTCTGTAGCGGGCTTGCCTGGAGAACTTGAGCAGGACTTCCTTCGGCATCCCGGCATACGGCTTCAAAGCCGACTCCTCCAGGGCCGCAGGGTTCACCCCAACAACACACGTTTTTGGTATTTCTTCTTGGCTGCTGGCGTTGGTCTCCTTCTCATCAAAAGCCTCATTCTGAACAAATCCGTTGTTCTCCACACCTCCTTTCTCACTCAGCTCCATAGGTAAGTTCTTCGCTTCCTCATCACCCATTTCAGCTGGAATATCTTCTCCTGGGAAGACTCGCCGCAGCAAGGGCGGCTGCCAAAACACCTTTGTTCGGCGAAACGAGAAACAATGCAATTAGCAGCTGGGTTTATAAATAATCGACTGATCAAAGTTCAAAAGAGACAAAAGGGCAAAGTGCTCCTTTTTTGCATAATAAGCATCTCCACCAAAAGAGCAAATGCAATCACATCACCGTCTTGGAAAGGCAGCCCTTATTTCTTCTACCAACTGAGCAAAGTTTGGCTTCCTGTTACCCACTCCAACATCCTAACGAAACTTGTCTTGCTTTGGACAGCCGTAGAAAAATCTCAGATTTTAACAAATAAAAAAATTTAACATGCAACTTCCCAGATCGGTAACATTCCAAGTAACGAAGTAATCCCAACCCAAGTAACATAAATGAGAAATTTAAATACAAACAGCAAGAACAAGTTGTTGACAACTTCAGGCCCCAAAGCAACAGAACAAAATAAACAAAAGATCAAGAAACCTCTTTCCTTGGTTTCTCACAGCTTAGAAAACCCAAAAGCGTCTAGCGCGAACCCAGCCCTCCCACAGCAGTTAAGCAGTAACGAGGATAAGACACATACCGGATCCTGCAACTGGCTGCACAAGACACGCGGCTGCACCCAGGGCCGTCCCCAGGTCAGGAAACCTCTGCACAGGCACAGGCTGGACCCAGGCGAGAGAAACACACTGCTGACTATTAACATTCCCTACATGCTTCCAATTTTTTTTTTCTCTTCATTACAAGTAGAGAAGGAAATCTCCTCCTCCACCATCCCTACCACGTGGCTGTGAACGAGCATTCCCAAAGTTTGGGGAACGTGCACCGATTTACACAGCGTGCACCCCGAGCCTCGGGTGCCCCAAAGGGAGCCCCGCCGCGCACCCCGGAGCAGCCGTGGGCGCCTGCCGCACACTCGCTGCAGCACCGGGCACAGGCTCCCCGAGCGATCCCAAGCAGCGACCGTGCTGCCGAAGCGGGTGCTTTGGCCCCTTCACACGGGGGCTTTCTTAAAAACTGTGCCACAACACAGTACTTACTAATTTTGCCTCAAAAGTGAAAACACTTGACTTGAAGACTTGAAAGTCTTACAAACTGAGCACTATAATTAGCAATGCAGCATTCCATTGAGTCACAAAAGTGTTATTTTTTAGTAGCTGAGCCAAGAGATAGAGGCTTTTGGAAAGGCTACCAGGTCTCTTTATCAGACCATTTTAACCCTATTCTTCTCCTTCCCTGCAATGGTGGCTCCCTGCAAACCCCTCCTGTGCTAGCTCAGATAGCGGCAGGAGGTGATCACTTAGCAAGGGACACTTGGGATGAGAGCAGTAGTGTCAGTAGCTGTAATTCAGTATTTCCAGGAAAATCAGAAGCGGGAAAATTCTTGTAAGTCTCCCTTCTATGGTTCTACAATCTTTACAATCTTACTACCACGGTAAGTTTAAAAAGTTTCCTAGTTTGTGTCATGCTCTCAGGGCATAGACTTATACTCAGTACCTGGTTAATTAACTTGATTATTGCAGTACCACAGACATGTTGGCTCTCTGCTATATGTCCTTATACTTAACAAAACTTTCTAACACCTGTCGTCTTTCTTTTCCAATTCAGTTATTTTAAGAAAAATTATTTCAATTAAGTTATTTCTTTAAAGTAGGGCATGCTTAAAAGTTGAAAATTTTTAGATCATGTCACATCCATCTTGGGACCACAGTACTCTTCCCCTTACTTTTTCTGCAAATAAAGGATGTCAAACATGTTCACAGATTCCTGCCATACCCCAAAGCTACTGCAAACATTCATGCATAGCATGAAGCAAAGCAAGCAGGAGGCAAGAGCAAAGAACAACTTAAATCCATCCACTTACCTTGGATAAGCTGAATAAACAGAATTTAGGGTGGTCAAATTTACAGAGAGGACTTCAGTTTGGTGGGAAGCTGGGAAAACCCTGAATAAACAGAACCAACTTGATGACGCCCTGTTATTTTCTTCTATACTGTGGGCACGTTTTTAAGTTGTGGGCTGCACATGACAATACATGTGTATGTATTACAGAGACAGACACACGGCTGCGTTGGTGCCTGTGCCCCTCATCTGCCTGACCCCTGCGAGCTATCTGCTCCCCTAACACAAGAAAAACAAGTCTCCCAGTCCGCAATGCTGCGTAAAGGCAACGCCTAGAAGATGAAGCTTGACTCCTGCTGTGATATTCAGAAAGGCAAAGCTAACAAGTACATAAAAAACACACTTTCAAAAGGGAATCTTGCTATAAAAAGTAAAAAACAGCTAGGAACAACATTGATGAGCAAACTGTACAACACTTATCCAAGTTGCAGTGGAGGGTTTTGGTGGGAAGGGGCTGTTAATCTTGTTTTTTTAAGTGTGTCCCAAGCCATAATAGTCTGTAAGAGCAGCCACCACTCTGCAAATTCCTGGTCATTTCCTAAGAGGTTAACAGGAACAGCAAAGAAATTCCTGCTGCATTTGTAGAAAATCAGGACATATTCATGCTGGAAGACAACTGCATGACAGAAAGCAAAACAGTGACCCAGGAACAGGGAAATTATTCAGATTTTTACAGGATGATTGAGGTTGGAAGGGACCTCTAGAGATCATCTAGCCCAACGCCCCCACTCAAGCAGGGACACCCAGAGCACATGGCACAGGGTGGCATCCAGGCAGCTTTTAATGCCTTTTTTTTTTTCTTCCTACCGCTTCTCTCACCTTGTAGCTGACAGTAAAGCCGAGTCCGCCTGTGCTGCTGGTTTGCTTGGCCTCATTCAGTGACAGCATCAAGCAGAACTTACCACAGGTCACCGTCGCCCTCTCCTTCGACGAGCGCACCATGAGCTGGAACGTTACGTGGCAGGGACACACAAAGAGAGAGAGGGGGCAGGTGACAAAGGCATTTTGGTATAAGAGATGCAGACTGGAACTTCTACCAAGTCCTGGGAGACATCTCTGGCAGTCATTGGTACATTGACATGTAATTTATCATAGGAAATAGCAACTCAGCAATACATAGCCGTGACTTAAGATGCAGTCTTACATCTAATGCGGTAACATTTAATGCTAATTTAAGGAACTCTTACTTTTGCCTTACTCCTGCCTCACATTGCCCCCGGCCCTAGGTGAGGTGAAGTATTAGGTGGGTATGCTGTGAACCAGGTCGGCAAACCGATCCAGCAGAAACCAATCTTTTCCTTCTTCAGATGGATCTATTTCTAATGCTCCTCGATGCTGAAAGACCACTGCAATGCCTATGCCAGCTCAGCACAGCGAGGAGGGTCAGCACGGGCAGGGAGAGGGGGCCAGGGAACAAGGTTTAAGCGAGCACTGATAAAAAGACGCCGAGTCAAGTCACATTCTTTATGTCTCACGCTCATTGTAGCGTATTTCTGCCCATCCCTTCCAGAAAATGATCACATCACTCTGCAGAGTTGGCAGCAAGGCATGGAGCAGTTAAATCACACATTAGTCACATATGTGTGCGCACTGGTTCATTTATCTGGAATCAAAACCAAATAACTTATATTTCTTTAAGGACTTACCCGTATCAGGGACTCAGCCCCAGTTAACCCAACAAGCATTAATGCCTAAAATACTCCTGAAATTCTGTTTCAAAGTGACTTACATGTTTCCTCTACGGTTTTATTTTAGCTGATATGTTTTTGGTAATTTTAATGTTGATAATCACCTGGAGGGCTGCTCGTGCTTGAACAAAAAAACACAGGTTGGTTACCATTAACATGCATACACCTCACAACTGGTAAAGGGAAATTTATTATTAAAGGGGTGAGAAGCTACTGTTGAGCTCTTTGCACACATTTAGGAAGCAACTACTTTTCCCTTCCTCTTATTCAAACATGTTCCAGGTACAAGTATTTTGTTTGTGGATCCCGCCACACTATTTCCTCAAGGTAGCACCCATCACCCTCAAGAAATTCTTTAGTAATGTTAAAGGCTTCTTTATATCCTAAGTAGGACAGACCATGCCTTAATTGCCAAGTAACCAGCTGAAAACAAGAGGATTATTCTGCAATAGCAGAAAAACGCCTTGGTCAGGTGTCTGGATCTCAAATACTAAGAATTCTTCTGGGAAACAGAGAGAAAATATTGCTGCAGAGCTTAAAACACAGCCTGGAAGGTTACCTAATGTGGACCCTCAAGCGCAAGCCCTGGAATCTGGTGCTTCCTACTCCTATATTTTTCTCCTTGTAGACTCAAAATAGTTAGCTTCATAAAACATTTCAAACTAGTTTGTTTTATATGACAGCAATACAAGTGACAAGGCCTGGACAACATGCGCCTTCGTACAGCTGTCTCTTTCTCGCAGAACTGTTGGAATATCCTGGCCACAGTAAAGTAATGGATAGCTTATTCACTACATTTATAACTACAACTGGGTATCACAGATGTCTGTATTGCTTGTTAGCACAAGTGCTAGGCCACAAGACTCATATACACGAATTAGTTCCAAAACCACACAGTTTTTATGTTTCTATTACAGAACTATTTCGTTTTTACTCTTAAGGAGCAATTTGCCTTAAAATTAGCTGATAAAAAGAAACTGTAAACTTCATCTTGAGAGAGGCTGATCAGCAACAACCCCCACTGCGCCATAACTTCCCCCCCTTTTTTAAATATATTTTACGTATGCAGGCATTATGTTTCTGGCTTGCTCTCAAGCAGTTCTGAAACAGTTCCCTCCTGAGCAATTTTATAGTTGAGCGAGGAGAAAACTAGCAGAACCCACTGAAAAGCATTAAAGGGTAAAGAACACACTTCGCTGTCTGTGCCAGCCGCTCTGTTTACCTTGGTGGTAGATAGGGAAACAAAACCAACCAGTACGGGGGTCGTAATAGCTGCTATCTCCACACAGATTGCCATGGTTATTTCTGCAAGATGGAGGGGTTCATTTCCACAAGTGTTGCTCCTGTATAATTATTTAGATGCACCGGCTGACTACGATGTCTGCTGCTTGAGGCTATACAACTGCCAAGGCGCTTGCCATTACTCCCTAGCGCACATATTACACCAAAAGCCCCAGAAAGGGCTGATTATGCACCCTAATGTGATAAGTGTAGGAAGATGTTTATTTTTAAAAGTTCTCGAGCTTAATGCTGTTTCATTAAATCTTTTGTTACCGCTGAAACGGGTCTGACATAATGCATTTTACAACTAAACATAACCTTATTATTCACAGGAGCATGGCCAAGTTTACACCCATACAAAAAGGCAAATGCTATGGCTGTAGATATTTCTTCAGTGACTCCCAAAAGACTGACAGCTAATCTGACCTTTAAAGCTCCGTTTCATCCCGTATTAAAAGTTCTCCCCTGACAACAAGGCAGCCAACAAGTGCGAGTCTCCTCTAGAAACAAGCTTCCAAGAGGGAATCTTTAACCCCAGGGGACCCCAACCATATATGAGGCTCCCTCCATCAGCTGGTGGTTGAAGTCCTAAATAGGACTGTGCTCACTCTGTGACTATTTCTTTGATTTATATTTATACCCTTAGTCCACTAATGGACTACACGATTAAAGGTTAATGGCTCTATAAATGCTGTAATTACCTCCTGCTGGGCTCAGGCCGGGTTTCAGGGGTGGCTTTGGGGAAGGCAGTGCCCTGGGCACCTGCCAGACCTGCGAGTGCACGAGGTGTCAGTCTCCTCCCTCCATCTGTAAGGGGAATAGCTGATGTCCAAGTCCTGCTGTTGGTCCATCTGCAACTGCAGCAGCAGCAGCGTCAGTGCCTACAGCTGCCTTCTCCTACTGAGGATCAAAAGGCAAAGCTGCCACACAGTCACAGGAAAAGGTCTGCTGGCTTCCTGCTCATCCCAGGAAATGACAACCTGAAAAGAACTGTAATCTCAAGGGGAAGAAAGAAATCAGTCTAGATCAGAAATTGCTGGGCTTTGCACAGGAGTCCGGGTTTCACACTGTGCTAGTGAACTGCACCCCAAAGCGAACTGCTAGTGAACTGTCTGTCTGAAAACGTCCACCGACTCCAGAGCAGACCAAGGCACTCCAGCACCAGGAAAGTGAAAGGAAAGCAACGCAATGCAAAACAAAACAAAGAACACCCCAAAGGATGCAAAAGGTGGGCATGAAACCAACATGCTGGTATACATACATATTTTGTATGCATACATACAAAAGCCCTTCAAGTGTGCTCTCCTAAGCCATGCTTCCGTTCTTTTTTTTTTTTTAATTAAAATTTGGGGTTTGGTTTATGAAAAGCCTTTCTATTTTTGCAGTGCTGTGACAGTCATTTAACCATATTGTCTTTCATACACCTTCCTCAGGAGGATTTTGTGGAACTACTGGAGCGAGTCCAGCGCAGGGCCACGAGGATGATCAGGGGCCTGGAACATCTGCCCTATGAGGAGAGGCTGAGGGAGCTGGGC
>JAWLRI010000847.1:1545551-1569937 GCA_034781795.1 Crypturellus tataupa | reverse complement strand
GAGAGGGGATCTAATTAGTGTGTATAAGTACCTCAAGGGAGGCAGTGAGGAGGATGGGGCCGGCCTCTTTTCAGTGGCGGTGTAGGACTAGAGGCAATAGGATGCGATAAGTCTAGAGGAAATGGCCAGAAACTGAAGCACCAAAAATTCCACAGGAACCTAAGGAAAAAATTTTTGACAGTGAGGGTGACAGAGCCCTGGTACAGGTTGCCCAGAGAGGTTGTGGAGTCTCCTTCTCTGGTGAACTTCAAAACCCCCTTGAATGCCGTTCTGTGCCATGTGCTCTAGGAGACCCTGAGTGTGCAGGGGGGTTGGACTAGACGATCTCTAAGCTCCCTTCCAACTTTAACAATTCTATGATTAACTCCTACCCCCACCTCCCTTAGTAAGCAAGCAAGTTTCTGCAGATGTACTGAAGCACACAAAATGCAGCGCGTTCAGTGTGGGAGAAATGTTAAATTTATATAATCAAGGAATGGTCTAATAGACAAGGCACAGAACTTGGGGCACATTTCTGTTTCCCCACAGCTAGTACCACAAGTGTCTCTAGATGGGTCTCCCTTAACAAAATGTGCACATCCTGCTAATCAACTTGGCTTGCATTAGATGCCTCAGGCACCATATCCACAGCAGTTTTTTGATTATAAAAAGCTACCGAGTCTTTTTATAGACTAAGACAAGCACAGCTCTTTGTGACTTCATTTGTCAAGGGCACCATGAGGCCTGCAGTCCGCTTTCAAATGCTCTCACGGATGCTACCGTCACTGGCAGACCCAAGGCAACTCTGAAGACTTCTAGCAGCACCGCCTCCCTGCTGCAACCACCAACTGCAAGCAGGAACCAAAATCAAACATCTTCCAGAAGGACCAATCCTGCAAACGCATACGCAAGCAGGTAGCTGCGAGCAGGCCCAAGAGAGGCACTAATTAACAGTTCTGTGAACACGAGGCATTTGTCAGTGATCCTAACTGCTCCAAAAATTACATGATTTGCAAGTTCTTCCATACTATCCTCTACCTACCACAAACATACATCACTTCCTCACTTCTACGGCATTTCTCTCTCGGTGCTCTTGCAAAGGAGAAATATCACTCCAAGTCCAAAGACAAGGAAAAGCGGCAAAGGCCAGAAATGCTCGTGAAACATTCTCAATCTTGAATTTGAGAAGTGACTACAACTTCACAGGGCAATTGTATTTACTGAGCCCAAGCCATACTCACAACTGTGCTTTTTGAGGCTCTTCCAGAGAGAAGTATTCACACATTTCCCATAGCAGAGCCCTTAAAAGAAGTCCATCTCTGCCTAGCTTGTCATTAAATTAGCAGTGAGATCACATGGGATCCAAGAGGGAACTCACAGGAAGAGACTGTCATAGGACCAGTACTAGAGAGCATCTTGACAAGGTTTGAAGACCCACAGTGAACCCGGAAAGAAGGAGTTTTTCTGGAAGCAAGAGACACGGAGGGAGCAGATTCCCTTTAGTTATCACGTAGGCAGAGCTGGTTCATAAGAACCTTGGTTACTCACAGCCAGCTTGATCCAACTGAGTTGTCCACCACCAGCAAGGAAACGAGCAGCGCGGGGCCGAGGGACCCGACTCGGAGGGCAGCGACTGCCCTTTCCACAACAAAGCCAGTAAGAACACTGAGGCGGGTAAATTCCAGCTACAGTTGGTACCAGGCAGGGCAGAACCTACCTGAGCTTCAGAGGACATTACTCTAAAAGCACTGATAAAGAAGTGTAGCACAGGCAGATTTTTTTTCCAAGTTTATTTCTTTTATTATTGTTGATACAAGTTTTTCCTACAGAAATTTCAATTAGTTCTTTACTTTGTCATGTACCGTTATTTGTAAAAATATATATATATATATAAATATGAACTATGACATATGCTTTATGCATAAACTTTTGCCTGAAACAGAGTTATAACAATATATGCTACCTGAAGGCACAAGCACTCCTAAGAGTTTGAAATTTTCTGTTTCAGAGCCGCACGGCACTGAATTCTTCAGCACGAAAGCACCGTGCGGGGAAAGGTCAGGAAGGCTCTGCCTGCAGCCAGCACCAGACTTCCCATTTTGAACTTCGAGAGTCCACTAAAGTGCATGGGCTTCTCGGGTGCCGGCTCTCAGATTATGTGCCCGTGTGAGATGGAGGCAGACACTTCTGACCTACCTAGTGCAATACAGAACTCTAACTCCAAACTGAGCAAGTACATGCACAGTGCAATTTTTTTTCCTACTAGTCACTCAAATAGTGGAGTGACAACTACCAACCCCTCGACCCTGAGAATAAATTAAAGCAATCGTCTACTTTTTGTTATAGGGTGCTATCTCTGATAGTTCTCATGCTTTAATTTTTCCACGGCCTTGGAGGGTGCAGTACCAAGCACAGGGAGGTTCTAACTTACTCAAAACAGAGAAATAGTTTGCTTCTCAAAGACGCATCTTCCAGTCATTCCAGAACTGAAGGCTGTGAAACACTGACAAACATTTTTAAAATCAATGACAACGTAATACCCACCTTGCACACTTTCTCCCTTTTTCTTAATTTCATCCAAATCCTTCTATTCAATGTAGTTCAAAGCACAGGGTCTATAAAGGTTACATTACTAACGTACCTATAAAATATTCTAAATTTGCACAAACCTTTTCTTATGCCCATCTGATCCGTGTCTCATCAGATAATTGGTATACATTTCATTAACTAAACATTTAAAAAGAAGCACAGAGAAAAATATATTACATAAAATCAAACAGGAAGAAGCAGGAGCTGTTTTAGTCCTTTCCTTACTCTCAGGTAGCAAAACAGCACTCAACCTCAGCAGAGCCCCTTCTGGTGTTAATGTGGCTATGTTTTCCTTTAATTCGGTTCACAGAAGCAGCACTTGAAATATGGTAACTGCATATAAAAAAAAAAAAAAAAAAAAAAAAAAAGAGTAGCTACAATTACTTACGTACTTGGAGTTACTGCAGTTATTTCCCTCTAAGTTTAGCAGGAAATTACATGCAGTAATTGAAGTCTCTTAGTTAATATCAGAGAACTTGCTAAACGTTTAAGGATAATTAGAAACCTGAATTTCCCATTTTAAAGTCTGTCACCCATGACTTGGTATTTGTTCATGTTTTCATAACTAAAGACACCGAAAAACTGTAAAAACACACTTCTATTACATTGTTTCCATCAACAAAGTATTTATAGACGTTTTCACCAAGTTAAAGACTTTAGTTATATATTATTTATAGCAATTATCTATTATTAGCACTCCCTGCTCCCCAAACTGTTTTATGCTTCAAAAACATGCAAACAAAAAATGTTTTATCTACCCATATCAAAACCCTTTCCCCTCATTAAAAGCCTATGTTTTTGCAAGATATCATCAGAGAAGAATTAAAAATAAACAAAAAACTCCACACACTTATAGAGCATTTTCCAATTTCTCCTAAAAAGACGATATCGCTGCAAGTTTTACACATTATTTGTCCAAGACTAAACAGACACTCACCCTTTTCCATGCTTGCAACATTGCAGAATGAATGGTATGGTTGATGGTATCATTAAGAAACTAAATGACAAAAATGTTTTCTCCTTACTGCAATCATAGTTTTAAAATAAATGCATATGCGCTCCTGTAATGTTTTTATTTTTCCAATTAGCATCTGAAACTCTGGAAAACCAGACTATGTGATCACAAAATTGTGGCTGTAAGATGGTCTCAGTTTATTGAGGTGTGTTTTCAGCATAGTTCATCTCTTGACAAGTTTAAAAATACGTATTTTAAATTTTTCAAGCTGAAATAGATACTCCTTCAAGGACTGTAGCATGTTTCTAAAGATTTCTGGGCACCCTTTCAAACTCTGGCCACAAACTCCCAAAATAAAGTTTTTAATGAAACAAGGCATGGGAAGCTCATTCTATGAATTTTTGTCTGCTTCCTTTCAAGCTCTGCAGCTCTATCCAAGTCATAAAAGCAAGTCTCAATCGGCCACTCTCTCAGATAAATTTGTATAGAGGTTTTCATGTTTGAAAAGAACCTTCCATAACCACCCAGCAAAATTTAGCAGCAGCTTGGAAGGATGAACTTTGAAGATCTTCTCCTGATGGCAATTATCAACTGGATGGCTTCCAGCTTCTTAAAGCTCAAGAGCATGCTCCTTACAACACCAAACACTGAAGCCTGTAGTCTCAACTTCTCCAGAGCAACTCACCTTAAACTCAGAAAGTCTGAGAAAGCAGAAAATAGGGCAACAGTCACCTCAAAAGCAGATGTCATAATAGACAATATAATTGGAACAGTGCAGTTGGAAAAAAATTGTCTGTCACGTAAGTCTGAGTGGGTGCATCTTCCTACTAAAGGATGCTTTCCGTCCAGGATTCACAAGGACAACTACTTTGAGAGCAAGAACATTGAATTGAAGGAGAACGACTTGCCTTCTTCTCCTACTGTAACCCATCCCCACGACTTGGCTTCTTGGCAGTCTTTCATAAAGCTTTAAAAGCGTGTACTGAGGCAAGAATTACTAGATGGTAAGCACATCACTTATCACAATAACACTAGAGTAAAGCTTTTCCTGCTGGAAATTCCTAGGCAAGCTGCATACAGACAAGAACAGACAAGGAAAGAAAAAGAAAGTACTGGTCAATGGAGAAGGAAGTTACCAATAATCCCAAAGAATTTTTTAAATCCAGGTATCACAGCAAAGTAGCACCCTAAGAAAATATTCAAAAAGTGGGCAGAGGCAACGGGGATAAAAAAAAAAAAAAAAAAAAAAATCACCTTTTGCATACAAAGAGCGCAAAGCACAGCAGCAGTGATCAAAGGTGTGTGAAAATGAATGAAGGAAACAAGGGATGACCTCCAGCAGCGAGCTAAACCAAAAAAAAAAAAAAAAGTGCAGTTATGACATGAACGTCAAGTATCTTTTATTGACAGAGGAGCAGCTGGGGAAAACGGAAGATGGTACACACAAAACACAGCTAAGCCAGATCTTCACAGCAACAGCCCAAATGAACGAGAACAGGACAAGATAGTACTATGAAGCTGAGAGAAAAGAATGTTGCACCAAATCATGAGGTGTCGTGGAGTTTAGTAAACTACAGACTACTTACCTGGATCACACTACAGTGTCATTAGCTGCTTTCTTAGGCTTTTGTTAAAATGCTTTTGTCAACGGGAGCATCCCATATTACTGCCACTTGCGCCAGTGGAGCTACCTCCCTCTGACTCATTTGAAAAGGTAAAAGCTTCATCAGACAATTCCTAAATATGAAAGGTGGTCCTTAGCCCAACACAACTCATATTAACAGTTTTTTTTTAAAAAAATGCTTTTGCAAGAATATACTTAACACTAAGATTAGGCAACTACAATTTGATTTTTGCTTCAGCATTTGTCTTTGAAATACTAGGTTGTTATATTCATGCATTTACTAATGCAAGAAGTCATTTTCAGAACACAGCAAGCAGGAACTGGGAATATTTTTATCTTATTTTCTTGAAATTCTCTCATCTTTCACAACATTCTCAGATGTTCTTAGATGTTCTTCTGTACTCGTTCTATGTGTTTCACAGCTTACAGTTATTTTTGTCATGGGACAAAATTAAACAGATTAATTAGTTGCCAGCCACATGAGTATGCAGATCCACTTTGAAGACTTAACAGTGCTGTAGCTTACATGTGTATTTATTTAGGTGGAGACACTCTGTTACTCTTCATTACCATGAGAAAGTCTTCCAGAAGTAAAAAGTGCCTCCATGGCCTCAACCAAACCCAAGTTCCTACTGATTTTACTGCAACCAGGCTGCCAACATGAGCAAGTTCCCAACTGCAGCAGCTCCCCTAAAAACCTGGTCCAAATGACACATGGTATCAAGCAGCACTAGGGTCATCAGTATTTAGCATGTGGTGCCTTGGAGAGGTGACACCTGTTTACATGTACAGTTCTTCTTGTTAACCGCTTCGCTTTACCTAAGCAGCAGCTTCATCAGCTCACACACCAGAGGCATAAAAAGCAGAGGTTTCCATGTAGGCTGAAGTACACCAGAAAATTCATTCTATGAAGTGCAGCTTATCACTGCACCTAACATTTCATATAAACCGCACAAAGAAGGCCAAGACCACAACACTTACATTGACATTCATTTCTTTATTCCCTTTCATTTACCATGGTTAAAGAGGATCAGTTCCTAAAAAATAAAACCAAATCTTCATCTTGGATCAAGATTATCAGCATGCAGATGCGAGAACAAGACTTCATCCCTAGTACAGGAGAACTCAAAAATGAAGGGGAAAAAAAGTTAGCAAGCTGAATTTCGACATGCAAGAGAGACCATAGGTAGAAGTGGCACTACCCAGTCTCTCAGCATTCTCCAAAAGTATTTTAATATTAGCTCCAGAACGGTGATATAATGAAGGAAGTGTAACTTTTAAAAGAAATTTTAACAAGCATACAGTAAAACACAGGAACAAATTTTAATCAAACATCTCAGATTTCTCACACTAAGAATACAACATCGAAATGCATGTTTCGGTTTTCCCCCTGACTGCTGACACCTGGGCAGTATCTGGATGACACTAACACCATGACCAATATCCTGAATGCAGTGGATATACAAATGAGAAGTAATGCTGCTTTAGAGGGGCAGGGGGGAAAGAAAAAGGAGGTCTCGATTTACCTTTATAGCATAGCTGTGCACCCTGTGTCTCTACCTCTTTCTAAAAGCTACATATATGCTTCACCAAAGGCTTCGATTTTGGGCCGCCTAGCCACATAAGAAAAAAAGGTAGGTAAAACATTTATGTAAATATGTATGTAAATGGAGCCTATGGAGTGCAGGGAATCTTACTACAATGGAATAAAGTATTAAAACTGGCAGTTCATGAGGAAAACATGCAGAGACTATGTTGTACAAGCAGCTCCAGAGAGTTTTAAGAGGAGCAAAACAATTCTCAGAAGACTGAACACCAGGCTTTCCTACAGACTGTTAATACACCCATTCCATAACACTAAATATTCGGAGAGTTTATTACCATGCAACATTAGTAGTATGAGAGGTTTGTTTTCCTTCCCACAGATAAATAATTCCACTAATAAAATCAAGGTAAGCTTCAATGTGTGCTCCTGTTATATTTATATCTAAAATGACATATAAGAGCAAAGCTTTAAAAACCTCAGATCTTTAAAGAATTTAAATAATGAATTTCATCTGAACATTTTCAGCGTTCCCAAAGCTGAAGTAGTTCCAGTTGATCCTGGGACAGACTCACCCTAGCGAGTTTGACATGCTCTTTGTAGGCTCTGCCTCCAGCCGAGACTACTTGGAGATTTTGGGCTTACCGTGACAAAGAACCATGTTTCCAATACAATGAAAACAAACCCATCAATATACCATAAAGGAAGCAAAACCTTGTCAACTGTATTTGCATACCTTGGCATACAACACACTTCATTTTCTTGATAAAGCCTTCCCAAGAAAATATAAAGCATCTCACACTGTTTTAGCAATCCTTTATTGAAGATAACAAGTTGGTTATGTTCACTGTATTGTATGAAACATCACAATATCATACTGGGAAGGTACTATCAGTACAGGGTTGGACCAGAGCGGACAGTCTGAACAATAAACCATTTTGCATTCTTCATTCCCTAGCTTTTAACAACCCCCCCAAAAAAACAGTAAAGGGACAAATACCTGTTAACATCATCATTTAGAACACTTTAACTTACAAGGCTAAAATCTAATGAATAAATAAAATATACTGTGGCAATAATCCTCTCTAGACCACAAAAAAAAAAAGATCAGATACACAGTGAATCAAAATGACTGGGAAAGCTGGTCTTAGGCACCAGTATGAAAGAGCATGTGTTTTTTTTTGTTTTTTTTTTTTGTTTTTTTTTTTTTGTTTTTTTTTACAGACTCACCCACCATGGGGATAAAGTTACAGAAAAAATACCATGAATTCCATTTCACACAAAACCAGGTGATGACTGTCATTAGCTTAAAACTACACACAAGGGCAATTACATCCTCGCTGAAACATAGTTTAAACAAATAGGAAAATGTTTACAAGGCATCCACAGCATGTAAATCATGTACAGATGGATACATTCATTGTTTCCCCTCCCCAATAGCTTTTATTTTAGATAAATACTCTTCTCCATTTTCAGCATTTACTGGACTCATTACATGCACAACTCAAAGAAGTCAGAAAAAAAGTCAAGGTTATTGCAAAAATAGAATTAAACTAAGAATCTTCAAGTACCTTACATGACAGCCACTCTGTACCATGCCCATTGCTTATAAAATGAAAGGTCATTGAACCCATGAAAATATCTCTAATATTTTCTTAATTTAAAATAGATAATTTTAAGTGTATTTATAGTAATCTCAAAGTGATAATTTGAACTTTGAAAATAATGCAAACAATTAAAAATTATACCCATATTACACAAGACTTTCATCTGCATCTTAAGCTGAGGAAAAAAAAAATCAGGAAACTATAGAAAACCACATATAGAACAAAAAAAAAATCACAATTTACATTATAATAAAGGCAAATTTTCAGCATTTTTTAAAAAAACCTGCAGCTGTGAGAGATGTCAAAGCAAGTCACTAATAGCTAAAGATTTATCAGTTTGGTTTTAAAAGATTTTCTCTAGCAAGAGTTTAAGGGTGTGTTGTACACATGCGTAAAATTCTTACTTTTTTAGATGCCTAGAATCTTCATATATTATTGCCAAATACACTTATCTTCAAGCAAGCAGTAGGCAACATATCACAATTTGGACACCGCAGGGAAACCTAACGGTCTGGTAATACAGGTAAAAACTGGAAAAATTAAAAAAAAAAAAATTTAAAAAAAATACACATCTGATAGCATATTGCCCAATTGAAATTACTTCCAAGCCACAGAGCTGCAAAGCCTTCCAACTCGGTAAAAGTGAAGTCATGTCTCATACAATTACTTGTACTCTTTCATGCTTATATGCTGTAAATCCCATTAAGCCACAGTGTGTCTTCAGAGTACAACTACAATCCCATGCACCTCAGGTACATATCCTGATCTGCTGAATCCTTCCTTCCTTCTTTCCTTCCTCTTTAGGGCCAAAGTTCATTACAGATGTAACCAGTATGCCTGAGGCTGGTAAAAATACTGTAGTATAGGCAATGCTAAGAGTGGCAATATCAGAAAACACAAAAATGAACAAATGATGGAAAATTCTATTATCTTTCTGCCCATTTCACAAAAAGTTGGAAATCCACCAGAATTTTTCCCTTGTATTGAAGAAAACTGATTAAAAGTTTTTTTCCCCCTTTCAGAATCAAAAGCATTTTAGCAGATTTGTAAGGCTACCACGGATCTTCTAGATCTCCAGCACCCTACAGGAAAAGAAGAGGAGAAATATTACTACTCACCAAAACAAATGGAAACATTTTGTTGCATTTTGGATTTAATTGGTACTATTAAGTAGAACACTTAAGCATCAGATAGATGACAAATTCTTCTTTTCATACTTTCCCCCTTCCATGCAGAAAAATTCTTTTATTACTCAGCTTCAGGAGGGAATTCACTTCCATAAAATATGAACCTGGTAGAGCTATTAAAGTATAAAGATTTAAAGCCAAATACTACCTAAATACTACCTAGCTATTGAATCATAGCTATCAAATGATATTACTACAGAACCTGGGGGAATGGGTGAGGAATCTGTAAAATACTAAGAAATGCAACCCTTAAGAGACATTTTTCATTCACAAGAGATTCCCACAGGATTATTTTCATTAAGGTAGTGAACTTTGCACCTATTCAGAACAATAATATTTTTGTGTTAGTGTTGGAATAAGAACGGCAATTACCACATGGCACAAAAACTCCAGAATTAACTTATTAGTAGATTAATTAACTACCACTGAAAATTCTCTGCATTATCACTAACCTCCCCAAATGCATGTGCACACACGCGTCGAAAACCACAAGACAGGAAAAAGATTTGGAAGAAAGAAACCTCAGGTAGATTACCCAGTTCATTCATTTGTATTGCTCAAGTGTAACTTGCAACTGGGAAAAACTGCCCAAATACAGGATTAATGATGAATATGTAAAACCCCAAACTACTGAAATATCTACAGAAACTAGTGAACATCATGAGTTGGTATCAAAAACTATGAAAAGTTTCAAGTCATGTCAAGATGATAGCAAAGTGTTCATTAAACTGTTTAAAGGACTCGATATGCATCCAGATATTATTCCACAGCAAATTCTTTATTTTCACTTAAACACAAGTTATTAGATCTTGGCACTAGGTACTAATTCTAAGTACATTTTCATTTCTGGGTATAGGTTAAACTACAACCTGGGAAGTATCAAGAACACAATTTTCTAAAAACAGATATTTGTGATGAACAGTAGATACAATCTAAATTGAAAGAATCAATGAAGAGTAAGGGATTTAACTTAAGGTGTGATACTTTCTGTAATTCTAGTCATAACAAACTGTACACAATTCAAATACAAAAATGCACAAGGTGGCTTAAGATGCTGGGGAAAAGGGGTGAAGCACTTGCATAATTCAATCAATATGCACAAAATACATAAGTTTAAGATGTGAATTACTTAACAATTAGCAAACATGTACCATCAAAATTATTAAGAAACTTTTTACAAGAAAAGGCTTTTTTTTTTGTATTAGCACGTTAGATTCTTATGAAACCAACAACAGGATTTAAAAAAATGGACTTCTGAATAGGCAGTTAACTGCTGCTTGCTACAGAGTATAACAGGTCATTACTAAAACATACCATAGCTCCTGAATTTTCAAGGAAAGAAGAAAACGTCATATAAACAATCTGTATAGGTAACTGAGAGGAAAAGCAGAGGCTTCTAGCGCAGCTGCAACAAGCGTGGAGCTGTGACCAGAGGAGCAGCCGCCAGGAGAGGTGTCATGCTCGCCACGCGCTCGTCTCGCGCGTGGAGCTGTGACCAGAGGAGCAGCCGCTGGGAGAAGCATCACCCTTGCCATGCGAGGTGCCCAGGGCCCTCGCGCGTGGAGTTGTGACCACAGCAGCAGCCACCGGAGAGGCGTCACCCTCGGCACACGAGGTGCCCAGGGGCCCGGCCCCTGCTGGTCTCGCGTGCGGAGCATTGGACACACAGCAGCAGCGCCCTGGAGCGGCATCCGAGCCGCGTGCGGGGCTCGCCGGCCCTTACGGCTGCTCGCCGCTCGTCTCTGGGCGCTGCTGGTCGGCGGGCAGCTCCGCGGGGCTCTCCGGCCGGGGCGCAGCGTGTTCCCCGCCGCTGGCTGAGGCGGATGCGGCGGCCTGGTCAGCGGGGCCCTCTTCTCCCTGCAGCTTAGCTAGCCTGTAACTAGTCAGCATCTCTTCCAGGAGGTGGCGGTAGTTGCCCCTATGATTAATTCTCATCTGCCTCAGCGCTTCCACCAATTTCCCCTGCGTTCCACTCGCCTCAGCTTCGCCAGGGTCCTTGTTTCAAGATTCAAGACCCCAAAAAAATCAGTAGTTAAACTAGGATATTTTAGAAAGACATTTAAAATTTTTGTTGTTGTTGTTGAAGAAACAGTGTTGTCATACTTAAAAATAAAAGCACCTTATTAGCAACATACACTTCATAAAATAGAGAAACATGGATGATGCACATTTTTTAAAACAATATTTAAAAAGAATGATGCTTATTGAAACAGCATTGAAATCAGTTCAATTTATTCTGAGTGGCAACACGGCACCAGCTCGCCATCAGCTCCATCTTGGCTGCCAGTGGCTTTCAGTGCATATAGCTGACGTCCTCCCCACAACAGTGCTGGTTTGTCAGACGGCGGCAAACAGCAACATGTAAACTTCTTTCAACACCCAGAGAATGTTTCAGCTGGCCTTCTGCACAGCCCAGAGCAGCACAGCTCTGGGAGAAGGCAACTGACAAAAAAGCCCCACCGAACCCCACTCCGGGCGGTTTAGTTAAAGTATCTCAGCCCGAGGGCTCAGTGAACGTTCCCTGCACATTAAAGAGCCAATCTTTGTGCCCACAGAAGGGACAAGCAGTTACCAATCAACACCTGCAGGGGTTGCTGTGTGAACCCTGTAACATACTGTTTTAAGTACCAGAGGTATCTATCCCACAGAAAAAATAATTTATAGGATACCTAGTTGAGCCCAATTTAGTTGTGTACTTCTGAAAGCCAGAACACCGAGCACAGGTGAAGGAGCAGAGGGCTCCTCTGCAAGCCGCCTATTTAGTACAAACCAATTACCAAAGTAACCAGAAGTCAGAAGGGTTTTTGTTGGTTTTCATAAAACAGACTTATGCCTCTGTTACAGTGCTCTGAGACTGATACCAGATATTTTTACTTTAGAGTGCTAAAGCCATGCTGCCACTCTGAGGGAATAGTACATCTTAAATTATTAATATCTAGCAAGTTATCAACCTAGACAGATAAAGCTGGATCTGTGGAAGCTGGCAGTTTTTGCAGCACATTAGAGGCAAAATCCAGGCTGCTTTCTTCTCACACTGACCTAATTTTATTGTCATCTACTGCAAAAGCTTGAAAGGCTACTAACAGTTCAATCACTCCTTCACAAGCTCAACAGTAGCATAAAGATAGCACCTTGGGATCACAAAAATTACAGATCCTATAAAGTTGTTGGAATAGAAGCACCAAGACTATTCAGCCCAGTTTAAGCTTTGCAAGGAAAACGACCTCACCCCAAATAAGAGTATTATTGAATACAAGGCTATTTCACAAAACTGAATTTACTGCATAAAGATGTATACGCATAGTTCTGCTAACTGCTATAGTCAAAGAGATCTCTGCCTCTCATACTTGCATTTTCAAATTCGGATAGATCTTTAAGAGCTCACTGAACAGATGTAAAAAAGTAATTTTAACGCATAAGTGAGAATGTTTTAGTGTCTCTTGAGTACAAACTCAGTGAAAACTCAGAATATCAAAATGAGCTACGTATCTGATTTCTTAGATTTGGAAAGGAAATGCTACTTACTTATCTAGTAAATATTTAACAAACCAGCAGGGCTGAAGACTACTAGGTTTTGAAGTCCAGAAAGCCTCTAAGTTCCACAGTCCCTCCCTCTCTCGCTCTCTCTCTCAACAGTCTTGCTCTGAGATAGGCATTAGAAAATGTACACCCTTCACTCCCCACAATTACACAAAACCTAAATCTTTTAAAAACCCTTTTGGTAGACTAAGGTGAATACTTTTATTCCTGCTCAGCATGGTGCAGTAAAAGCAGTAAGCAACACAAGAGCACCACAGAGACTCGTGAACAAGCCCAATGCTACCAGGAGCAGAGCACACCAGTACTGGAGTGTTTCTGAGAGCGAAACACACAACCTGCTGTGCTCTGAGCCCCCATCTCATGAACCCATCTGCTTCCTTCTTCTGCCTTCTCCCTCTGAGTCAGACACAAGGACAGAAACCGCCTCTGTTATATGGTATGCACTACGTTTTTGCATATATTTACATATATACTAATATGCATATATACTAATATATACTAATGATATGTGCCTAATACAGAAATGGTGCTCCTAAAACCCTGAGGACAACAAGGAGTATTCTCCTAGCCAGCATTTGCCTTCCCCAGTGCCCTTACTGCTTAACTTACTGCTACTAATTATTAGGGGGTGGAGGGGAAATACCTGTAGCAGCCCTCAACTAATAGGACCCAATTTATCAAGTGACAGAGCACTGTATTAGTAGAAGCCAAAAAAATAAGTCTCCATCAAGACACTCAAAATGCAAACCTGGCTTTAAACAAATGCTATTGAACCTGGTAACTGCCCAAAAACTTGAACTTTGTTCCTCACCTTTAAAGATACATATACTTCTAAGTAACCCAAACAACCTAGAAGCAGAGCCACAGGAAAAACATGCAACACTTGTAACAGAAGTCTACTTCTGAATCTTAAGGGGAATGATTGACTTGACAGTATCAAAACAGTAATTTAGCTACAAATAAATTATTTTACATTCCAAACAGCTGAAAACACCCAACCCCCAATACACAACCGATTTCTGTATGACCAGAGGCACTCATAATGAAATAGAAGTAGGTACATTTATTCCAGAAGTCCCTCTAAGGAACCACTGCCAAAGCAGCTGCAGGTGAGCCCAGTGCTGGGCTCACTTCAGCCCTGCAATTACCAAATACTTTTACTGTAGCCAGATACCCACTTTACGCAATATCTACTTACTTCAATCATATGCTACAAAGATTTTCAGAAAATAAACTCAACAAAAAATATATCTGAAGGATAGAAAGAAGTTACTCCAAGAATCACTAGCTCTGATGGGGAAAACAAAGCTAAAGAAAAATTAAATCAAGCACAATGCTAAGTAAAACCTTCATGCTGCCAAGTAAAAATAAACCTAACATAGAAAGAGATACTGTCCTCATGCTGATTTAAATGTTTCCCAGGAACCAAACTGTCAAGCTGTTATGCTCTAATTCCCAGTTACTCACGGAATGGCTCCTAAGAGTTTGTAATGTTTATACTAAAAAGCATATCCCTTTTAATAGGAAGTTGAGCTGGCTGGTGATGGTAAGTGTTGGGGTGGGGATGCCTCTGTACGTGGGCGTAGGTGCTCTTTTTTACCCACATTTATTCATGTTTTAACACTTAGTAACATTATTGCTTTATCAATGGAAAAAAAAGAAAAAAAAGATTTTAACATTATAGAAAAACATCATCAGTCAGATTAAGATGACTATCACATACAGACTTCTGGGTTAGTAAGACAGTATTAAGTATTATAACCAAATTTCAAAAACAAGTATACATTTTTTAGCCACATAACCGGAAAAGATTCTCAAGTGCAAGTGAGCATACCTTCACGTTCTGCAGACTTCCTAGCTGTCTCCAGCCCCTATTTTTAACACAAAGCCCTGCTCTAGCTTTGCACTTTCAACTACATCTGTGTCATCACTAGGATATGCTGCATTTCCTTTCTACCTTCACTCCCTATTTGAAAGTGAGATGTGTAGCAACATTAGAGCAACCTGTAGACATTATACAGAGCTTGATACTGAGTAACAGAGCATCCTTGCTTCCTCTTCCTTGCCTTCTGATTCCAACTATTCATCTGGAAACAATTAAGACCACCACCTGGAACTACGAAACAAATGAGACCAAGGGAGCAGTCACACATTCATCGCCTTGGAGATTGAGGCCCTCTGGATAGATTCGTCTCCTCTCAAGGAGGAGGAGGAATTCCCGCTTGCTGCGAAAGTCCAAGAAGAGGAATTGCACCCATCACCCAGGGGCAGCAGCCTTCCCTCAACCTTCCTCAGGGTCAGAATCACTTAAGATGTAACAGAGTAAAGGAACTGACTGGTGGAAGACATCTTACCAGAAGAGAAAATTGAAGTGTACTTAACTTTAGATCACTATCAAGTTTTGCACTGCTCACATTTCATGAGGAAAAAAAAAAAAAAAAAAAAAAAAAAAAAAATAAAATGCTGGTTTTTTCCAACTGCAACCGTTATAAGACCAAAGTTATACTCCTGTACATAACTTTACTGACTTATTTCAGATACCTCATTTTATACAATCATAATGGATGATGTGTAAAAATATCCTGAATGTACCCAGTATTCCAAAAAAGTTTTACTGTATGTTAAGACTTTCAGTAAGTTTGCATTGCTATCTAGAAATAAATTTGGACTTAGAAAAAAAAGCCACAAGTTATGGTTTTACTTTATATTCCATAGTTAACTTGAAAAGTTTTGAAGGGATGCTATTCGAATAATTCACTTTCCCCTGTAAAAGCAGGAACAAAGTTATTTCTAAAAGTGAACAGGGATAACAGATTGATGAAGGCCCAGAAGGGAATAGGAAGCTGGAAAGAGGGAAATTTTGCAGGTACAAAGCTGAACTGTCCAACTTGTTTTTTGGTACTATCGCATAGTTCGAAGAAAGTTAAATGAACAGTGCATACTCTGTCAGTCCTGGACTAAAAACCAAAGAGCTAAAATCTTAACCTCTTCTATCCAAAAACCTATTCAAAAACAGTGAGATGACTTCCCTGTTTCTCTACTATCTCAGAACAGTGGCCCCAGTGACCTACACGGCTTTAACCTTTGAGAATGAAGTAAGTAATTGAGAGAAAAGGGGACACTGTGAGGACACAAGGGTAACTGTAATTAAGACGTTGCACCTTGATATTGTGAAAATGGAGCTAGTCTTTTCAAAGTATTCAAAATACAAGCTGACACTTCCCAACACTTGTTGACAAAATTTACCAGCCGATGCACGGTACCTTCATGGATTACTGTGTACAAGGTGTTTTTAATTTTTTTATATATCAATTTAATTACTACTGCTATGAACACCAGTTCTTAGTAAATTTTAAGATGAATCCCATAATCAAGTTCTAAAGTGATAGTAAAACATTTCCACATAAAAAAAACCACATTTTTAAACTCAAGAACTGGAAAAATGAATAAAAAATGTTTTAGAAATCAGAACTGAAATCAACCCAAAGCATCTGTTAACACTGGCCTTAGACCATTACACATAGTATATGTAAAGACAATAACACTAAAAAAGGTAGTCAATCGGTGTCATGTGTTATATTCAGTGAATGCATATCTTGTAGGCACACAGAAGACAACAGGAGATGTGTTGTTGGCTCTGTTCTATGATGACTGCTATCCAGTAATTCACAGGTGAAGAATGAGTATGAACAGAACTTTCAATAAGAATAATCTGTCATTTAAAGACCTCTACATTGTAATTTCATGGATTTGACTGAAAAGCAGTAATCTACTGTTCAAAAGTCTGTCAGAACTGAGTACCACTGAAGTCTGCTCTCTGTTCGAAGTACAGAAAATTTAGGGTGCAAGAAAGATCAAGATAAACTCTATGCTATGATACACAATTCACGTTTATAATACTTTACTGTCAACGATGTACTATTTTGCTCAAAGTACGAAATTACTTTGATGTTCTCATTAAAAATAAGCATAGCAGTCAAAATTGGAACTTACCCCCTCATTGTCTCTGTGTGGATTCAGCCTACTGTACACAGCTTCAATAATATTACGCCTAAAAAGAGAAGTTTCAAGAAGTTTGAGCACAATGATAAAGGATTTCAAAATACTCAGATGTTCTGCCCTTAACCTGCTAATTAAGATGATGAAATCCACCATCAAGTTAGTCTCCACTCACTTTTGGTACGTTTGGCGAATTAATACATAAATCGAGACTTGTGAAGACTGAACAAGGCAAAATATTCTCTTACCTCCTTCCTGCCTTGCCCTTCCCACTCTGCTTTTATCCCTTCACACTTTCAAAAATTCCAGCTGCATGGTCAGATTTTTGCTAAGATTAATGATTAAAACTGTTTTGCTTATTGCAACAAAGTTACTGCAGTCAGTTGTTCTTATCACTTTCTTGATATGAAATTTGAAGATACTTGTTTTATTAGAGACAGTCTGTTACTTGCCTCTGAACACCTGAGGTATGTTTTCCAGTATCTATAATTTTTGAGACATGTAGTCCAGCATCTATTCACATTGTGATACTAAAACCCAAACACCACTAGTTAGATTTGGCAGCATCATACAAGACTAACATCATAAACAGCAGGCAAGATAAGATTTAAAAATCCATAAAAATGGAAACAAAATTGAGGGAGGTGGGAGAGAGGGGGAAGTTTGCAAACATATAGACACTCACAAACCAAAAAAAAAGTATTTACAAGAAAATAAACCTCTCTTCAAGATATCAGTATAAGCAAATCCCTGATCCTTCTCCCTTTAAAAAAATATAAGCTGTTCATCCAGAGTTCAAGTGAAATCCCACTTGGTTGTTCTACAGATAACTGCAAGATGAGCATCAACACCGAAGAAGTGCAGAACATTCTAAGACTGAGTGATGGGACAATAAATACAATTTAATATAATTGAACTCTAGGTAAGAGTAAAGTGCAGTGCTTAATTCACACAGTAAGTGATGGGCTCCAAGGCAACCACTAGGCTCCGATTTTGGAGCTACCGTGCATTTTCTCCGTGAAGACTTGGGTATAACAATAACTAAAAAGGTGAATGAAAAGCTGCCAACTAGGAATTAACAGAATCAATGCCCTGGCACACATCTTCAACACAGCATACAAGTTATATCACTGCTTCTTCAAATCCAAATGAAAGATGGAAAAAAACTTAAGAGAAAGGATGACAAATATCAAACACATTAGTGACAGCTTCCATACAGAGGAACAGCTACATGAACCGGGAATCCTGAATATGGAATAAGCCAAGATTTTAAAAAGAAGTAACAGTGGATAAGTACTTCCTATTGCCTCTTCTAAACAAAGAGAAGGATGTCAGATGAAGACAATGGGTGACACACTTTAAAACAAGAGGTGAGAGCTATTGATACACAGAAATTTTACCATAGGACACCAAGGATGAAAGCAGTTTGACTAGACTTCTCTTGAACGCACCTAACTTCATGGAAGAGAAATTTTCAGAGTTTACAAAATGCATAAAACTATCTCAGACTCAATAAACATCTACAGTTGCAAACTGAAACATAATTCAGTAAGTATTTTATATATTTTCCTGTTCTACCCTCCCCTAGGTATCTACTTGCAGTTGTTCAGCAGAAAGCATACAGAGCTAGAACAATCCTTGTTCTGACATGATTTGACTAAGTCTTGTGTTCATACCCCAGAAGCAAAACCACATTCAAAACAGAGAGATCTGCTCTTTCTGCAACCCTCCGACTTCCCAAGTGGATCCATCTAGTTATAGCCCTTCCACAGTTTAGAAACTCTGTGCTTCTTTCTTTCTGGTAGGAGGTGTCACCGAGAAAGAAGACTTGGTCTATTCCAGAATCAGACATATCTAAAGAAGCAGATGAAAGTGTCTCCATTTGATACTGAGTTCTATCAGATTGAACAGATATGCACTACAACTGACTTGGTAGAGACACCTGCAGAAGTAAAGCCTGATGTAAAAAGCCTAAAGAACACAGGCTCTCCAAGAGTATATCAACCACAGCCAGTGTTTAAAGAGTCTAGAATAGTTATGGGGCTGAGCTGGCATGGGATCAATCAAGACCGAAAGATGATTTTCTTAAAGGAAGAAAAATGAATCTTTATAGATAAGACAGAGAGAGCTCTCTCTAGATAATTGCACATTTAATGATGATGGACAGAAAGAATATTGAATAGTTGTCTGCACTATGCAAAATAATGGTACCTCATACTAACCAGATCAGTTGGGACAGTCCAACAAGGCTGCCACGGAAGCAGACAGCAGAGAGTCATTGCAGAGGGTTTAAACAATACTTAATGCTCAGGCTGCTTGGAAATTTTCCCATCTTTGCAATTCATTGCACTTGCCTTTCTTTGTACAGCCAATTTCTTGCATTATCATTCAATGAAGAATTCTGCAGCAAAATTTGATATGCAAGTGTTAATGATCAAATTACAAAGGAGCTCAGAAGTTTTGCTGTCTTCTTCAACAAGGATCCTTCTTCTGGTAGCTTTTGAAGTTACAGTGGAATACAAGTCAAACCAGAAGCCAGACCCTGAAGAGTCAGCTTCTTTTAGAAGAATAGCATATTACAGTCCAGTGACCAAAACAGAACTGACACTTCTAGATCTCCTGTCTCAAAAAATGAGCCACTACCGACTTCTCCAAGTGAGACACTCAAGGGCAGTATAGAATGTCAAAAGGAATGGAGGCATTTCAGAGGCTGCTATGTCCCCGAGGCTTGCAAAATATACCCTGGTCAAGGTAACATCACAAGGTGTTTCTCCAGCTCACATGACAGTCATGTGCAACTATAATTGCTACTAAAAACTGGGATATCAGCCAGACGTACTCTTTTCCACTGTTCGAACCAGCTTCTTAGAGTCCAGATGCAAGGACAAAGAATGCAAGTTAACCTTATTACACTGATAACATCACAGGACAAAGGTCTCAATACTAAGAAAACAATTAATTATATCTCTCCTACTAGGACAAAAGTTTAAAATTACAGTGGATGGTTTGAGGCTGTGTAGTCAGGCTTCTTCACAACTTCCATTCAGGACCTTAATCTGCAAGTAAGGTTAAAAATAGGGCCGTGGCTCTGTTTTAAGTTAGAAGACCAAATAGTTCACCAATATGAAGTGACACTCTCAATAGACACTGTAGGTATATCTGCCAACAACAGCCCTCAACCACACAAGAGACAAACGGAGGAATAAGGCATAAAAAAGCAAACCCTAAACTGAAGTCCTCTAAAAAGTAGTAATCTGTGCCACCATAAGTAATTAAAATAGAATTTATATGAAAAGACGCAAACAAATAAAATCTACACATGATGAATATGATGCAGCCAGTGCTCAAGAGAAGATGCTCTTATTCACTCAACAGTTGGAACGGACTAAAAAGAACAGGCAACCCCACAGCTTCTCTGAAGGCCTGCTGTACACACAAATGGACAGAAAAGTCCAGAGAGTATAAACTCTTTTGAGGCTAAAAAATATATCACAGAAAGCAGCACTTAATATGCATACACACGAGTAGCCAAAGGGCAGGACTTAAGTCTTCTTGGGAAAAAAAAAATCTCACAAAACAAAAACAAGACAGATGAAATATCCAAAGAGTTCTAGAAATATGTAAGCGTGTAATAATGGATTTCTATTCAGGTAATCTTAGGTTAAAACATGCTTGTGCATCCTAAATCCTGTTCACTGAAATTCTTAAATTATAGGTTGTTAGGTATAACCATTAGGTTCCCCCAAAAAGTGTCATTTCTGACCTACCATGAGCACTCAGTTTGAGTTTTAAGATACATATCACATTTTTTAATATTTCCTTCCTTAGCACTCAGCTGAAGACTAAACAAAAGTAATTTTCCATCACGAGACAAACTAGGCAAGTGGGCACTGATCCAAAAATATAACGGACACTGGAATGGAGGACAGCGGAAGCATGATATTGTGTAAATTGATACTTTGATATGATCCCTATTACATTATTGCTAGGCCTTAACAAATGAGAGCAGTAAAGAAAAAAAAAAGTCTCCTCCCACCAAATTATCTTTTTAAATGGCCATATGGAAAGAGTTAACTAGTACTTAATGTACCAGAACATGATCAATCCCTTTTTCTTACCATTTGGGAAAGGATGACAGAAAGTTCTACAAAACGTAAGCGAGCTTAAAATACAGAAAAGCAGCAGCTTTGGAGCTCACCTATTACACTGAGAACATTTAAATATAAGTATTTATTTCAGTGAACAAAACAATTAAGTAATTTTAGTACTGTACTCACTTGCCAGCTAAACCACCTCCTGGCGGTAAATTAGGAATATTCTCCGCAGATAAAATGCGAATGACATGAGCAAGATCAGGCATTCCTTCTTCACCCGATTTTTCCATAATTTCTAATTTAAAAAAAGAAGAGGTCCTCAGGTTACTTAAAAACATCTTTTCCTTTAGACACTAATACAAAAGATACTGTCACATATTACACAGAAACACCAGACCAAAAAAAAAGTTGCATGTGAACAGAAGAACATTCTTTACCTTATAGTTAACATCACTTGCATGGTGCAACAGTTGCTCAAATCCATAGCTTACCTTTCCAGTGTGCTTCTAGATACTCTAACTAAAAATCAGACTGTCAGCTGGATAAAATATTCTGGAGACAGTAACATCTTCTCTTTCAGAAAGGTCACAACTCAGAGTCTGTTTCAAGCGCCTTTCCATTGCACTGCGGCACACACTGACTAGTTGCATGCCAGGAAGCCAGTCCTTCCTGGGAATTCACTGGCATGCTGCATTATGAGTAACACCTCACATACTCAAAGTCCTGAATCTCCATGGAATAAACAGCAGCACTTCCACGCAGTGAAGACAGGCACAGTTAGCATCTCACTGTCACTGCAGTGAGCAAGGCATAATACAGCACTGTCACAACCCATAATCAACCACACGGTTGTCTATTTTCCAAGTAGAAGTTCACTTTTTCTACAGTCCAAATGTCTTTTTTGCCCTTTAAGATCAGTGGTTTAAGTTTTTCTGTCCTGGAAAGAACTGTTTCGACTATCAAGTTGATCTTCACGTGTTCTTATTCATCAAAGCTGACGTAAGGCAGTTCTATAAACAGCCACCTAGGCATAATGGCATAGCTTCCAGTTATCAGTCCCAGCTCACTCAGCCTATCCACTGGGTTTTTTCCTTGTATTTAGTCTCCCTTGATCTCTATTACCTATCTTTGAAGAAAGCGATATTCAGGCTCCCCTCAGGACTACTGAAAACAGAGTACTTCGTAGCATCTGCTCATGGAGAAGGTCTGCAGAAAAGGCCACCTCATGGCTTTAGATAGCTCAACTAACCTGCATCAAATACAGCACTAGGCTTCCTGGTTGCAATTTTAAATAAGCATCATCCAAGGACACAGAAAAAGCAGATTACTAAGTATTAATGCGAACACAAGGTTTTTGCATTTGCTTAGAGGGAATTAAAACAGTCACAGATGGATTAATATACATTTTTTTGTACTGTAGTCTTTTAATTTATAGTGTACAACCACTTGCTTGAATTTTAACCTGAACCAAGAGCAACTTTACTCAGTTTTTCCAAGGTATTGAATCTTTTATTAGCAATCCTGGCGAACCCGACCATCTGCTGTTTCCTTCCATGTTGCTAGCATGAATAATTTTATACATAACCGTTAGTGAGAAAAAACACATTTTCCTTCTGCCAAAAACAGCTTATTAGAAAATCCAAGTAGAAAGCAAATGACCAAAATTGACCTTTTCTCCTTATACACTGGTTAACATGTACATACCGTGGATTTGCTTGACAAAGAAAGAAACCACAGGGTTTCAGAACTGAAGACACCCCACACGTCCTCACATGTGTTTGAGCCACAGATATGTATGAATTTACAAGATATTCACTTCTCCAGTAGACTAAGAAAAACCCTGCAATAATTTCTTTTTTGCCTTGAATGTGCAAAAAAAAAAAAAAAAAAAAAAAAAACACACCATTTAAAAAAATTTACCAAAAGAATTGAGTTTGACTCATGCAGAATCATTTTGTGATTATTACCATACATGAAATCCATAAGAGCCCTCTACACACACCAAGCGACTTGGCTTTCAAAACATTCGGTCAAAAGTCTAACTCTTATCTTAATGGACAAGCATTCTGAAAACTTAAACAAAACTTTACTCAAATTTTATATCAAAGCAGAAATTTTGCCAAATGTAGACCCCCAACCAGACAGTATTTCAACAGCTTTCTGCTTTCAAACATCTCGGCTGATCTCTAGCTATAAAATTATGACTTGATAAAGATACCACTTTTCTCTACCAGCTCTGACTCCAATACCCCCAGACAGTTTTATATACTCTACATATTCCACATATGAACACCATCCAACTTGCTGCACTGAGTAGTCAGCTACTACTGCATGGAATTAGTTACAGCTATTTTAATCTATATAGAGCAATTGCTTCTATTTAGGGGATTTGGCGGTTGCCTGTTTGGATGGTTGAAGTTTATCTCTCTCATGCATCCTTTGAAGATAAATAAAACATACTGAGAAAATTGATTTGTGTCTAATTTTTTTATACTTTGACCTATTGAGGGATCTGCAAAAAACAGACAAGCAAGCAGAACAAAGTAGCATTTGAAAGTGGAAGAAAAATAAAGCATGACCTCCTGATGTACTACAGCTTAATATTATTCAATACTCCTGCAGCAGTTTGGAAATGAGCCAATTAAGCAACTCAATCAAAAAAAAATCCCAACTATCTTCATAGTTGAGTACTTGCTATTACATCTGTGCAGAGACTATCACCTGGTAAGGTTTGAACAAGTTGATTTTAAATAGCTTTAAAAATCTGTTATGAAACTACTAAGTCAAATCATCCTACTAATACACAGGATCTACCTCTTAAGCCCTACACTTAATTCTGTAAGACTAAAATAGACTGAAAAAAAGTCTTAAAGGCTGAACAAAATAGCCCAACTCAAAAATCAAGGTCTGCAAAGAAAAAACAACAACCAAAGAAACAAAAAACACCTTGTTAGACAGCACATGCCCTCCAGATACTGAAGAACAGATAGTTTAATCAGACTAAAATTGCTATAAATTCCTCAAATTTCAGAACTCTCCAAAGCTTAGCCCAGAGTTTCTGCCTAACTTATCAGATTTGAAGCCTCAAAACAAGCCAGAACTAGGAAGTGGCCATATCATTTCTGATCTAGTACACAAACATGATGTTAAAAAACTCTAGTCCAGCAAGTCCCAGGTCAAGAATTTACTTAAAAAAAATAAAAATAAAAATAAAAATAAAAATAAAAATAAAAATAAAAATAAAAATAAAAATAAAAATAAAAATAAAA
>JAWLRI010000847.1:1503660-1545451 GCA_034781795.1 Crypturellus tataupa | reverse complement strand
AAAATAAAAATAAAAATAAAAATAAAAATAAAAATAAAAATAAAAATAAAAATAAAAATAAAAATAAAAATAAAAATTCGTGTCAAGCTAGAAGTTTCAAGTGATTTTTTAAAAATTAAAAAAAAAAAAAAAAAAAAGAAAAAAGAAAAACCCACACACAACACCACAAAGGTAAGTATTTAAAGTTCTGAATTCTCCATTTCCTCTATTTTTCCTCAATTTCTTTTTGGAATTTCCTCAAATATGCTAGCGCTTGCTCATTCCTTTTGAATATTTGACATTTAAAGGTCATGTACTCCATCCAATTAGCAGAACACAGAATGACACTGGAAGCTCACATAGAGAAAAAAAAAAGAAAAAAAAAAAGAAACCACGAGTGAAGTAACCCAAGTGACAAGCTTTGAAGCAAGGCACTTCTGCTGGGTCCCCCAGCTTAGCCATCATTTTTCATTACGCTCAGAGGAGTTTTGCATCTGTTCAGCCTCCAAACTCTCCACCAAGGTTTTGGTGTGCATAGTACTTGGTTCATGCCACTACAAAGGTAAAGTACATTTGTGCCGAGAAGCAACTGTCAGGTTAAAGTGCAACTCAGACATACTACAACCCTGAATTGTTACTAGTAAATAGTGCCTCCTACATAATTTCCACACTTGATCCAGTCATCCCAACTAGCAGGTATTTGACAGTCCTCCAACAGCCTCCTCATTTATAAAGCAATACATACACAACAGTTCTATATATTTTTGCCCATTCGCTCATCAAGAGGAGATGCCAAGAAGCCAAGAATACCAACTCGTGATGACTCTGCTCATGCAACTGCTGTCAGCAAAGGTAACTGCTCCTGGCTTTCTCCCAGCGCCTATTAACAGCTTGTGCATCACTCAGACATAGGCAGATAATAGGTATTTATCTTAACCAGTGTCATCCAGGAAGCCTGGGCTGTGAGCCAAGTTGTGAAAAACACGCCTCGAGTTAGCATTTCAAGTGACCAGCAGCTCCCGCTGATCTCAGCAGAAACAACCAACACACGTCACTCCAGGGATCCAGCTAAGACTCCATTTAAATAGGAAAATATATATATACACACACATTCAGACATGCACAAAGATATCCTTCAGACCATCATACAGCAGGATATCTTTTACATATTTTTAAGCAAATGTTTGTTATATCACTGTCTTCAACTGTCTGGAATACTGGCAGACTAACAAAAGCAGGAAAAGAAGGAGAAAAAAAAAAACACTAAATAAATTTATCTCACTTGATTACAAAAAGATTTTAAAACACACATCCAGGACAAGAGTAAAAGTGATTTACTCAGCTCTTTCACACAACAGCAAATGAAATATCTATAGTAAATGCCACTTACAGCACAAAAATAAGTTTGAGGATTTCTGATACTAGGACAAAACTGAAATTTTTTTCTCCCCGTGGCAACCAGGTTACATTGAACTTTCCAACAGCCAATTGCAATTTCCAATAGGAGTTTTAAATTGAACTAGCATTAAGAGAAGCTGTGAATGGTTAGCTGTATGCTCCTTTATTTTTCTTTTAAATATACTGTCAGAAGGCTCCTGATGCTCTCTGTTGTATAGTGCAGGATTGCTTCTACACAGTCACATCTATTTTAGATATAGTCCTATAGTGCTATTGATTTGGATTTGACTGCTGGGTAGTAAAAGCATATCCAGTAAGTCCTGTAAGCATCCATTCCTGCATATTAAAAAGCCAGCAGTTCTTGGACATTCAAATAAGCCAAAAACTAAAACCAGAAATGGTATCCTCTACTATGTCACAGTGCTGGAGTCCCATGTTACCCTTTGTCATCAGAAAGTCCCAAGAACACGAAGTATCTTACCTCAAGAACACATTATGCTCACCATACTTAGGGGCCTGGAAGCTTCCAGAACAAAACGGAAAGCACTAGGTCAGCTACACCTTCTCTTCACATCAAAGGGTCCAGTCCAGGCTGCGAAAGGCCCCAGCCACAGTTTAAGCCACTAAATCCTTGTTAGAGTCTCAAGGCAAACATGGCTTCTTGCTGGTTCTGACCGATAAAGTCCCAAACATCCTGGGAACCAAATTTAAGATTACTCCCCATAGACTTACATTAAGGAACACTGCTGAACAGGCCAGCAGGCCGCCAACACAACGTTTTTTCAATACAAACACAGAAAAGCACTGTCTAAACGGCAAAATTTAGTTTAACACTGAAACACTGGACTTGGCAGGCGGCAAAAAGCGACAAAGATATCCAAGATGACTGTATAAATCCCTACCCATCTACAAAAGGGCCAGATTTGCATGCAGGGGATATAGTGATCAGGATAATCTATTCTAGACCTGAAACAAACTGAGACAGGGTTCAAAATCTCTCAGGTTTCCTTCTCAGTCAATTTGTTCTTCACTAAGTCCCCTGAACACTGCTGCAGTGACGGAAAGCTCCAAATCACCATTATGAAGTAAATGAGACATGCTTCTTCATTAATCCTCTTTATGAAAGTTTTAAAGAATCAAACCAAGGCTTCCAAAACTCCTGAAGACTGCTTCCATCTAGTAAGGCTGTCGTACAGTTCTACCCTAGCAATATTCATAACAGAAAGACAACCTAATCCAAAAGGAGCCCTTTTCATGCCTGGATTGCTTTTTTAAAAGCCTGTGCCAATACACGATCAAGCCTATAAAAATGGTAAACATTCAGTGCCAACCCTGAGCTTCAGTCAGCTCTAGAAGAACTCTGAGATGTATCAGACTGCTAAAATGAATCAAAGATCAGGGGCCATTACATATCACTGCCTTGTCAGTCCTTAGAACAGCCTTAACGAGCGATAGACATTTTGAAAACAGAAGCAATTCTGACCATCTGCTTCAAAACGGCACTTTCTCAGACATTAAGAATACTGCAGAACATGAATAAACAAGCAAACCTTTCAGCCAAGCTACCTTTCTACTGCTCTGTTGAAGGGAAAAAGTTGCATTCAAACTTTGGGATGCATACAAAAACTGATAAAAAAATCAATGACTAAATGGAACAGTTAAGAATTAAGTTTAGTCGTTCACAAAAATTATAGATGATATATTCATACACATAACATTTACACTTAGCATACATTCCAAAATTGAAAGGATATTTGCACTCATATACATTTCCATCATTTATGCCTTTTTTTTTTTTAAAAAAAGCAAAAGTTTATTTTAAGGAGGCCCCAGGGGCAAAACAGCTCAAAACTGTGTTGAATGTTTAGACGATAAAGTGTATCTTCATGCAGAACTGTAAGTGTTCTTTTTGTTCAAAACTATCATAAAAACAAGAGAATAATTAGTATCACAAGCTTCTCTTCTAACTGTACTTTGTAAGCAAGACATTAGCAGTATCACAACTTAATTAGCTGATATCTAGCCCCTTCAAGGTCAGTGGTTGCACTTTATCCTGTTAAGACAGAAATACTAGCCCAAAGTTCACATGAAAAAAAGCTTGTAATGTATGAAGAAAAACTGATCACATGGCTAATTCATCAAAATTCAGAGTTGTAATCATGCCTGAAGTTGATTCAACATATAAAGTATTGATGTTTCCAGCATTTTTCTTTTCACAGACGAAAAGTGACAATAGCATTTCTAATGAACAAAACAGACTTCTTACCTTCAACCCGTGATTCCAAGTGCTTATCCAACTCAGCATCTTTTTTAACTGCCTCTTCCGAGACCTTAGGAGCATTTGAAAAACAAACTAGTACAATACTCATGTTATCACGACTCCCCTATACAACAAAGAAAAAAGAACAGTTAGTATGTTTAGACTTCTCTCTCCTTTTCTATCCTTGCTATCAATCATACTTGTACCAAACAGTACTACCAATTTATCTGGGAAAGAAATTTAGCTATAAAATTGTATTGTGATAAGAACCTCTTATTTACAATGTTAATTTCAACTAAGTAAAATAACTACTAACCAGCAGCTAAAAGTTTAAAGTTTAAATATATTTAATGAACTTGTTATATGTCAACTGTTTAAAAATAACATGAAGAAAACCAGTCATAAATTAAGGAGTCATTTGCTGTTACCTTGAACCTAGTTAAAAACCAATTAATGTTGCAAAATGAAATGCAGAATATTCTAGATCACTAGAATAGCTACAACAATCTACTAATCTATTCCAATTTACAAACATCACATATCATTACAAGTCTGCTCATCAGATTGTACTTGATTAATACCTAGAACCTTGATGAAAGAGGCAAAATATGAATTAACATGGCAAAGATTGACCTTACAGACTACCATATGCTTAAAATCAGTATGTATTTTTTTCCTATTAAAAGGCAGATGGTCTCCTAGTAAACTCCAATACCATTCTGCCTAAGTTTAGTTGCAAAACTAAAATCCATATCTGAATTTGAAGAAAATAGAAACAGTGCTCTTGTCCCTAATGTCTGACCCTCCTACAAAGAGATCCAGCTGAACCTTAGTTGATGCTCTTGACTTTGAAGTGTCATAGAAGAGTTTAGTAGCAATGCTACATTATTAGTTTGAAATTAAGAACTGGGGTGGTAGGGGAAAATTCTGTCACAGTCTCTGTTCTTGCACTAAGTTTGAAAATTTTACGATAATCATTACATAAATACAGCCTTACCCAAGCTAACCCAGAAATTTAAGTGTCATGGTATTTTTGTGCAAGATTGACCTACTGGAGAGTTCTCACCATCCACTACAAACCATCCACCTAAAGAAATAAATGTTAGAAGAATAAGTACCTTCAGAAGTACTTAGAATTTTTTCTCAGTTTTCTTCTATAGCAAACCTATGGGGATGCCTGTCTTACAAAAAATGAATAGCAGATGGTACAACATTATGATCTTGTCATCCACTGCGCAAGTCCAGGGCCTGATCTTGAGAAAGCAAACACAAGGTCAGGGCTCAGCTTTACTGAATGCCTACTAGAGCACCAACCCCTTAAGAAGGCTGGTTGGTTTCTCAGTCAAAAAAGCTACAGCATTTAAACTGATCAAGCTAGGGCAGGGGCTGAAACACAACCCTTGTTCATTGTGGTGGTGGTAGTGGGGATGTTACGCCTCAGAGTTAAAATTCTAAATATTAGTACTTTTCCAAAACAGCCTCTTCAGTCTTTGTCAGAATGAATGCAGTTCACTGTCACAATTCGGAGTTGCATTTTTCCAGGAAATGCTGCAAAGCATATGTCTCTGAAATACGTGCAGAGCAACCTGCCCTTGCTTCAAACCAACATCATTAGGGCAAGCGCAAGCAAGCTCAGAGGTAGCCTTTGTGCTTCTGCACCTGAGCTAGAACAAGACACCGAGGACACTGCTTCAGGTAATGGACAAATCAGGTCTTGAAGATAAGATAGTGCAAGCACAGGTTTCATATAAAGGATGCAAATATCACCCAATGCAAAACAAACAAACAAAAAAAGAACCCAAACAGCATCATTTGTCTGGAAACAAAACAGAGCATTTGCAAGTTTGAGAAAATACTAAAACTTTATTTTGATAATTGCTGTTACCTCTCCAGCCCCAATATGATGTGATACAGTTTATTTTTCAGCAAGGATACAGCTGAAAGGCTGCAGAAGCATGAGGGAAGGAAGCGGGAGAAGGGGTAGAGTAGGGCACAAACTTTTGCCTGTACCCATCAAAACTACTTTGAAAGTAGTTTTCAAACATTAATTGGGGGAAAAACAAATACATACCTTATGTAAACAAGTGTCCACTACCCAATTGCACACTTTTTCCAGGTCATCTGATACTTCAAGTCTAGACTTAACAAATTCACAGAGCTCTTCATTGCTCATTACATCCCATATTCCATCACAAGCCAAGATGATAAACTCATCTTCTTCTGCCCTTAAAATTTCACAAACCTCAGGCTCTGGAGAAACAAGTTGTTCTGTAGGGCCTTTGCCATCAACACATTTGTAGTCATAGTCCCCCAAAGCTCGAGAAACTGCCAGTGAACCATTTACACGCTGAATCATTACACTGCCTCCTGCATTCTGGATTCGCTCTTTCTCCCTTGGGTTGCAAGGTTTGTGATCTTGTGTTGAGAAACAGACTTGTCCATTCCTATAGAGAACAGCACGTGAATCACCACAATTGATAAAGTACATATGCTCAGGAGAAATCATGACTCCCACTGCTGTTGAGCCACTTCTGTCCATCCCATTTCTGAGGTCTGAGAAATTGCGCATATACTCGTCAATTTTCAAAAAGCCAGTTCTGATTCCACTCTTGACATTCTCCACTGAAGGCTCAAGAGCAGATCCTGGTTTTTCTGTTGCCCGAAAGTCTTCATTGTTAGTGATGTGTTCTAGTAAGTGCGTTGAGCAGTAATTTGCGACACGAGATCCCGCATGACCATCGTAGACAGCAAAAAAAGACCAGTTCTCTAAGCCATGGGGAATACCTACAACAGCTGTGTGAGCATCTTCCATTTCCACTCTCCATCCCTGCATGCTGCTGAGGCCATAACGCAAGCCATTCCCTGCACCATGAGCATTATGTTTTTCAGTTTTTGGTTTATCCAAAAATGCACCCATGGTTATGCAATATTGAATCTGGAAAACAGAGAAGAAAAAGCTTACTTATACAAGCCTACCATTCCATAAGCTTGCTCAGCAATGTTTCAGCTCTGTTCCTCCTTCCTTGTGTTTCTTTCTTAAAATACATGTTATAAAAAATGAGAATACATTTGTGTAAGTCAGTTAGAAGTGGGAAAAGTATATAAATTGCATTAATGAAATGTGACTTTAAGAACACTAAAAAAATACCCCACACACTATTTCTGGACTACAGCAGGCAAAAAAGCTCTCTCCATGAAAGAACACTAGTTTTCTGCGGTCTTAATTTGGCATTCCTTGCAGAAACTTACCTATGCTGGAATCATAGAATCATTCAAGTTAGAAGGGAAATCATCCATTCCAGCCCCTCTGCACACACAGAGTCACCTAGAGTACATGGCACAGGATTGCAGCCAAACAGGCAGAAGAACATCCATATTAATCCTAGTCTTTTCCTAGTTTTATTGTGGTACAAAGCAAAGCTAGTACTCCATAAGTACTGACCGGTCTCATCTTTTTATGTGCTGTGTCACTTCTGTAACCCTGTAAAGCGTGGCAAATTGGACAGAAGGAGGACCATCTGCCAAAGGAGAACTCCCTTCCTAAAGAAATCCTCCTACGACCCATGAAACTTTTCACAATTTTCTCTTATTACAAAGGGACAAGAGGGTAATTTAAAGCTTCTATTTTTAATTCTGCCAGAAGACATTTATATGTTTGCATGTAATTTTAGGTTCAAGTTTAAACGATAAGCAACATTATTTGTCCAAGTAAAAGAAAATAATTCAGAAAATCAGAAGTGCTTTAACTTTGAGAACACTTAATTCGAAATAGATGATCTTGCAGGAATGATCCATGTCCAAACTTGAAAGGACCTTTACCTTCTGCTCTTATATTACAGACTAGTACATTACCCTGTCTAGGCCTGAAAAATCATCTTTCACCTGCAAAGCTGGTAGGAAATACAGTCTTTAATCCAGAGATGCCAATCTCAAATTTAGAAATTCAAGACACCACAAGCTGTGATTAAGCTGATAAAGACTAGCCCATAAAACCCACAGGGCCTGGTTGTGAAACAATAGTAACCTTTATTTTGAAATTTGAATTGAATTAAAAAAGAAAAATCATGCCTGATGCCACATGGTCCCTAGGCCTCCCATGCATGAGCACCTGAGAAGTCAGGATAACTCACACGTGGCTTATCACCAGGTCAGCAAAAAAGTTTAACTAAGTTGCTTGCTCCACTCATCACTTCTGAACACATTTTCAACACTCATAACTTATTTTGTGCTATTTCTTGTCACCTCCCCTATCAATGCAATGATGAAAAGGAGATGTTTTTTGTGGGGTTTTTTTTGTTTGTTTTTTGTTTTGCACCCCACTGCTGTGGTAACAAAGGCTTTCTTGCAGATAATCCAAACTACTCATTACCTAATGCAGAGAACTTCATAAAGTGCTGAGGATCCACACCATGTGGCAGATACTAATATTTTGCTCACTGATAGTACTTTTTTGGAGCAGAATGTGTGTTCAACACTTCAAGAAACTTATGGAAAACTTTCCTCAAATATGGGAGCAAGTCTTTATCTGTTTGTTTATTTTAATTCAGATTCAAAATAAACAATGATGAAAAACACATAGCTTTAACTCCTGTGGGACAAGAGAAAGGAAACATTCAACGGAAAATACTTTTATTTTCTGGATTGCATGCAAAATATACTATACACTCCGTAAAAGTATGAGAAAACACTTATTCTTGATATATTTAAGTATGTTCCATTAGCCGAGAAGAAACAATAGCCTGGTGTTAAATCAGCATATAGAAAATTTGAGCAAAGAAGAAATTCACACTTTCAAAAGTTGCAGATAAACTGGAAAGAGAGAAGCAAGCAGCAAAAAGTTTAGAAAAATGGTTACAAAGAGGATGAAGTTATTGTCACAGTAAAGTCTAAAAAAAAATCCAGAAAAAACAGGGTTGTAATTGCCACATGAAATAATGTTTTATTTCATTGTGGTAATCAACTTTCTCCCTGCTTTTCCTGATGTAGATCCAGTAAGATGCTGCTTGTTTCACTATGAAGGAGGAAACCACAAAGTCGCCTAGAAAAACTGTCAAATTTTTCATTCAAGAAAAGTTATACATCTCTAAGAGCCAGCTAGGCTCACCTGCATTTTGCTGCCTCTGAGGGCAGGTTACCTGAACTCTTGAGGTTACTTTCAGCTTAATATTCTAGTCTACTAATCAAAATCAACTCTGAAATATACAGACGATGTTCTGTAAAACTAAGATGTGCATAAAATAGCTCAACATAACAGCATAAAGAGGTTCCTTACACAGAAAGTATTTAAACAATTCACCAGCTCTACCTGCTCTAGTTTACAGTACACGTTTGGCACAGGACTTGAAGCAAACCTGATAAATTAAGCGTCCCATGCACTTCTGTAAATATCTCCTTCTGCTCTGATGGAGACTTACTGCCTCCCAGGGAAGGAAATGGCAAATTTCAGCAGCCCAGCAAGCAAGCTCACGTAGGTCCATTTGAGGTTTATTTTAAACCATAAGGTCTAAAACCAATGGACCATCTCACAGAGAGAAGGCTTACAGCCATAAATAATCTCATATATAAATACCAACATAAGAGATCAAGCGGGAAATTTAACTCCAAGCCTTGGATGTTGAATCAGCAGCTACTCCATGAGTCAGTGGTGTGGAGCGTCGCTTCCCACGAGGACAGCCAGATGCCCAACACACCCAGAGGGCAAACCTCCTGCCATCCTGGGTGCTCACAGCCAGCAACCAAGCTCCTGGCCTAAAGCCAGCAGCATCAGACCAGATCATCGGAAGATCAGCCTAACGCTTTGTAGGAAGCTCTCTGTAGAAAGCGTTTTACCATGTTTCTGCTGGTATAAGTTACTAAAGTAATAAATTTGCAGGACCATCAGTTAGTGATACCAGGATCATACTACCACACACACTGCATATGCGCCCGATGCTTTTGTCTTCAAAAGTCTTTAGAGACCAGTTAAAATTTGTTGCGGTACTTAAAAAGTTTGTTCCCTATACTAACACAGCTAACTATCGAGTACACATTTTCTGATTAAACACATCAAGAAGTTCGACGACACCATAAATCTCGCGCTTAGTAAGTTTGTGCCTTAAGCCATTAAAGAAAGTAAAGAAACTGTAACCCTCAAGAAAGTATCTGAAGCCTTGTGTGCTCTGCTATGGTTGTACTTCACTTGCAAAGCATTCACCTTCCGTAACAGGAAAGTAAAAGCAAGTCATTATGAAGACACACCTAAAGCTTCTTTTAAATGCTTTTCCTTCACAGAAACATGAAATTAAAACTCAGAAAAGGTATTTTACAAAGCAAAACGAAAAGTATAATTCCAGCACCCTGATAACTGACATACATATATTAAGAAAATAAGTTACAGAATTACTTCAAATCTGCAGGAAATTTGCTCTCAAAATATTTTTAGTACTTTTAGCGACTTTAGAAGTCATTAAGACCTTTCAAACACCTACTCTCCAAACTAAGCTTCCCCCCCTTCCCAATTACTTCAATTTTATACCATCAAAAAAACCCATGTAAGAAATAAAAACATCTTTTTAATTTCTACAGTCACTATTGATTGGCCTCTAATTATATTTTTGGGCATATAGAAGATGAAAATGACTATACATTATACTATACACTGTAGGCTTCACACTATTTCTATTTACAAGCAAAATAATATGTGTTTGCATCAAGTGTTTGCATCATGGTTTCTTTTGCAAAATTGCTAGTCAATGGATATAACATATTAAGCTTAATGAGGTATTTTCTACCCAGCAAGGTGCCCAGCCAAAAATGCTCTCATGACTTTTTCCTCTAAAGATCTAATTTTGCTTGAAATTTCATGTCAAATACTATCATAAAAAGCAAAGCAAGCTAGTGTCACAGACCGGCAGAAGGAAGCGTTTTCACCAACACTAGAGCTGCATTTCTGGGCCAAGACATAAATAAGTTTCATACCATTTAATTATTCAAATAGTATCCATAAGAGATTCATGAGCCAGTTTTAAATCATTTAATTCAAACTGTACACAGTATGAAGCTCCTCTAAAGTACACAACAAAATTCTCACCAGTAAATACAACAGCAGTGCAATCCTACCAATACGACAACTGGAAGAAATTCCCCAACTTTTCTGATCGTCCAATGTTCCTGTAATTGAACTAAATATGTTTTTAAAAGTTGAAAGTGTGTAAGGAGTCATACAAAAACGTAGCTCAAAATTCAATTATTAACAAAAGCCTGTAACCTCAATTTTGAGTGCTATGACAACACAATAACTGCATATATATACACACCCACGCACATACACCCTTAACAAGTTCAGGGAGTTGCTAAGCTTAGTTTTAGCTATTTCATATCTAACTCCTTTCTCGGCACTCTGAAAAAGTCAGAAACAGAAAAAAAAGGAAATTTCATCTTATTCAAGCTTATATTTTCTTAATATCCCTATTCAATGTTTCAAAACCTTCATAAAGGTTCTAGCAATCAGCTAGAAAACATTAAGATGGAAAATCAACCTCTGCTGGTCCTACAAAAGAATATGGACATTTTAAACTAAATCAAAGGATATTTACAAAGAGAAAAGAGAAATAATATACACTTCTATCGCAATTGCTTTTTTTATTAAAGTGTTTTTGCTAAACAGATCTTTTACAATATTCCTCCTCCAAGATGAAAGGTCACAAAGAAAAAACTAGTTCACTAAAACAGTAGCCTAGGACTTGCATCTACTTCTGTCACAGACTAGCTGTTGTTTTTTTAATCTCTTAGGCTAAATCCAAACTGTAACTCACAAAAACTATATGGAAGGCCAAAGTCTATCTTCGTTCTAACGCAGTGTTTATATCTCTAATTTTAAATGTGTTAGGGCTAGGTACAAACCAATCTTCAAAATGGCACTTTGGTAACATTTAAGCCAGGCCACAAGTTCTGAGGTAGAGTATCATACAACAATTCACATCAGTAGAGACCTCTAGAGCTCATCCAGTCTAATTTCCTACTCCAAGCTCAAGCAATATTAGATCGACATTCAAAAGTTAACTCTGGCTATGCAGGTCCTTGACTAGTCAAGTACTGAACATCTCCAAAGATACTCTCAGTCTGAATAACCTGTTGCAGTGTTTAATAACCTTAATGGTGTAAATAAAACTCATCTCAGTGCAACAACTGCTTCCTTTGCCTCTCATCCTATTGCTACGCACCTCAAAGAGTGCGCACCATATTCCAGGCTCATCAGTCTCAAGTACATGGGAATAATCACTTTTTCCACAGGCTGGGTACATTTTTTTCTGGATAAAGGTCAACTTCCTACCGTGTTTCATCACCACAGAGACACACTGCTGTCTCACACTGACCAGTGGTCTGTCAACCAGGGCCACTTTTCCTAGTCGCTGTAAAGTTTTTTCTACACAATAATCATCCAACCTGTACTGAGGCAAGAGTTTATCCTGTTCCAAGCACAACACTTGCTTGAACTTTGAGTTATATCAACTCATTTCTTTTGATGTGTCTTATCAGTCACTCCTTCCAGCAGGGTATTAGAAGTTGCAAGGGTGCATTCTGCTCCACCGTATAGGTTCTTAATGAAGACTTCATTATGCTTCCTCCTCAACCTTCAAACACCTCTCACCATTTCTGGAAGACTTGAAGGCAGTAAGTCCTAAACCTCTCTGCAGTACAACGTTCAAGTCTGGAGAGAAAATGTGTCCAATAGAAAAACAGGTAGAACTACCCACTTCCAGCTACTGAGTCTTTTTTTTTTTTTTTTTTTAAACCCCAATAATACATGTAAACTTTGCGGTTCAGTATCCCTTCAGCTACAAAGAATTCATTTCCAAAACTCTGTATTTTTATAAAATACAATTATGCAATACACCAATTTGAGAAGACAATTTCAATTCCTTCTGGGAAATTTGTTTATCTTGCATGAGATGATTAGCTGAAATATCAGAAATCACGAAGATTTTGTGTACAGTAATTACTCAAGCTTCCTGGAGAACTGAATAGTTGTAAACTGACCTAAACTCTAATCTGTGCTGCAGATAATATTCTCTAAAACGGTATATATTACTCAGATCAAGGATAGAAATCAAGGATTCTCTTCTTCCAGAAGATTTCCCAAAGGACGGGAAAAAAAAATCAGTTATTTTATATTACTTGTGAAGCGCCAATAATCATTACCAGTAACCGCTAGAAAGTTGTTAGCAGAAGAAAATACTAGTCACGTACTGAATGTGAGCAGTAGCTCTAGCTACCACTCTACGTATAGACTTCATTTTTAGGTTTAGAACAACAATCAATGGTTTCAATAAACTATTTCCAGGCCAGTGTGGGTCAGTGAGTCTCTTACGAAAGCAGACATCCCTCTTCGGCAGCAAGAAATTAACTTAAATCTTAGTTAAGTCCTAATATCATGCCTCTCTAATGTTTCATACCTCATACAAAAATCACATGAGAAACTTCTTACATAAAGTAAAGCAATGATTAGACTTAAAAAACAGAGTCTTTTACTCTTTCAAGTTGTGCAAGTATAAAGACCAAAAGCCCACTAAATATTATTCTAAGCAAACATGGTAGTCTATATATTCATTTCATTAAGTTGTCATCCTCTGGCACTTAAGCAAAATTCAAGATCAGTACCAGAGATAGTTTTCCCAGTAGCTACATGCTCGATTTTTTTTGTATTATCATCAGATGTGTTAAGCAGTCTTGAAAACAGGTATCTAAATTTGTTGCTTTGTTTATTTGACAAAAAACCCAAAAAGAGCTTTTCCCCAACTACTGCTTACGAAGTGATAAACAGAATTCTCACTCGGTTACATAACATCCCTAATGAGTTTACTTTCCACTGTATCATAAAGATGAAACAGGCAATAATGTTAAATGAAACCATGCTCTTTTCTCTTTAGAATCATATTTAAGAAATAAAAATAATACTTGCCAGTATTGCCTAAATAAGGCAAAAAATACTTAAATTTGAACATCTAAGCCAGAGTAAACACCATTAAGTAACTTCCAGATCACTTCTCATTGTCAAGGACAGCATTATAGTCTCACTAATACCTTGATGCTGAGAACCCCAACAGAGGCAATAATCTTTCCACTTAATCAGAATGGTCCAACATCAATCTTTTATGCTCAGGTCTAAAGTGTACTGCCAAGTGTCTTCTTGTGAGAATGCACCCAACAGGCCAGTGATTTTTAATAAGTTAGTGCAGTGGAAAGCAGCAGCACCCTTTTCTTGTTACAATACACATTTTCCTGCTATAAAAAATAATGTTTCAACAGAGATAATACTATACTAGCTACTGAAGATCTAAACAAATGGTAAAGTATCTATAGCAAACAATTTCATAGTTTGCTGAAAGGGAAGAAAATGACTTTTCAGGCTTAGAGTTTACACTCTATTCTGATTTAAAGTAAAAAGCTCCTCTGTATGTATGCATACACACACAACACATGCTATACATGTATATACATATAACAATTTCAGCATTCATAAAAAATATTCATGGCATCCCTCAACATAGACAATACAGATTGAGTGCACTGTAAATAAATACAGGATTACATTATGTATGTACAGGTTCATTTCATAAGCAAAACCAGATTAAGCAAACTAAAAACCTTGGTTTACCAACCACTTTTTTTTGTTTGTTTTTTTTTTTTTTTTTGGGTGTATCATCCAATGCTTCAGGCTGGAAGGGAGCCTTGGGGATCATCTAGTCCTATGCCCCCTCCTCAACCAGGGTCACCTACAACACATTACTCAGGGCTGCATCCAGGCAGTTTTTGAACATCTCCAAGGATAAAGACACCGCGACCTCTCCAGTAAATGTGTTCTGGTGCCCGGCCACCCTTACAGTAAAGAATTTTTTTTCTTATACCTTATATTCAGACAGTACTTCCTGCACAGTACTGCACAGGATCAAAGCGAAGGCTAGAGTTTGTAACAGTCAAGATAGCTGGGCATGAGTCAATATTCATGCCCTTGCACCACATTTCTCAAGTAGGAGTTTGCACTTGATTCAGTAGTTCAGTAGTAGTTAAACTGATTTATCAACTCTGCAGTCACTTCTTCCTCTTATGGACTCCGCAACCAAAATCAGACATAGGATTACACTGCCCATACTGTGGAAAATGTGCTATGAAGATTTATATGCACACAGTATTAACTGAAATTCATTTTCTTCGTATGCACTCATGCTTCTCATAGGCAACAGTCATACTCTTGTTTGTTTACCCAGCTATTTAAGAGAGAAACACTTAGGGAATTTGGACATCAGAAAGCATTAACCCAATACAAAAACAATTCCTCCCTAAAATTTATAGTGATTTCTAAGCTGAACCATTTATTCTGCTCTAAGTTCAATAAAAAGATTGCCCATTTGGGGAGGTTAAATTTAATTCATCCTTCTATCCATTTTCAATCATCAATTTAACCATCAGCAGTCAGTTTAACCAGTACTTCAAGAAATAGCGCCTAAGCTTTTTGGAGAAAACTAACAAACAGTGTTTAGCCATTACACAATTCATATTATAGTTGAATTCATTTCTTTCATTAGCCTGAAACTTAGTCATTAAAAATATTTCTTTTTTACCCCAAGTTAAGTATTTTGGACAAATTCTTTCCTTATATGTGTTTTTGTGAGAATAAGGCATCAATGAATGATTAGCTTAGTATTATCAATAAATTGAGCCTCAATGAGCATAGAATACCAGAATAAGTGATCTGCTGCAAGTCTGCAGAACCACAGTAGGAAATGGCCATTTACTTGAGGGCTAGCTTGTTGATTCACACACATACACACACACACGTCTGAGAATGAACGCTGAGGGTAAATGAGTGCTAGAGGTGCCTTCAGACATAATTTAATGTCTTGCATATCATGAGAAGACCTTTGCCTTCTTTGCCCAGCACCCAACTCTTTCAGCAACTGAAGCACAAAAATTTGATCAAGACAACAGAGTTACATACACCACATCCATATTTTCTAAGATAGCAAAACACAAAATTAAGACTAAAACACTAATCACAACTCTGCCGATTCAGCATACACAATTAAGTGATTTTATACTCTTCAAAAGACATACTCCTCATTTGAAAACAGGGAGTAAATGTTCAGAAACATACAAAGTAGCCTTTAGTAAGTAGGTAGAGGTAGAAGGGAGAGGATTTAGTTTTGTATAATTCAGCTGCTTGTTTTGTGTCTTCACTTTACTGGACAAAATGAAGTGGATAAGAGTCACCCAATAGCAGGAGACAAGTTCCCAACTGTATGTGGGGAGTTAAAATACTGCACATTTTTTCCTTTTTGTTGAAACTTAGGATTTAGTTTTGTAACATCAAATTTGTCAGTTTTTAATTAAGACAAAACATGCAGCTGAAAACAGTCGCAGTAACTTGTCTGTGAAAGATACCAACCTTCCGCCCCACCACCCAAAAAGATCATTCAAAAATTGAAGCTACAGTAGACTTGCAGCAGCTATTAAGAGATTTCCTGTTACTGATTTTAAAAGGTAACTTCAGCAGTACTCCTTCTAGCAGCTCTTTTAGGGAAGTACAAACTTTTGAGAGGCAGAGTGCCATACACAGAGACAGTAAGCTGATCTCAGCACATGCTGTCAAAAAGCTTCAAGCATTTTACTGACTGACACCAAGCAGTCCTTTGCTGGAGAAAGTATCTTCCTCAAAATCTGGGTCAGTACACACTTGAGTTTTGAAAAAAAAAAAAAATTCTCTCCTACAGAAAGAATAGCTACACTTCACATTTCTTCCATACAGCTAACAAGATTATGCAAGATTCAAATGTATTTAAGTGATACACATACTTTATCCCATCTATTTTTACACTTATGTTTAACTCTGTCAAATACAAATATGTAATTATAACATAGTCAAAATCCAAGTGATTATAGTAACCCATAGTTTTTTAAGAAGGAGAATTTGTTCTTACCTGAAGCCACAACCCCGTTAAGGTTTTAGTTCAGTGCTCAAAAAATTAGTTTACATTCCCGCTGCCAAGAAGCATGTAACAGAATGACTTGGAAAACCTTGAGATAACAGTACAGGACACAACATCTGCTTTATTTTGGTATTTCCTAGAAAGAAACAAAGAAAGTAGTTAGCTACTCTTGATGACATATAACAGACTTAAACACCATTTCTTTTCCAGGAATACATCTTTTTCCTTAACAGAACTGTTTGACAGTAAACCTGTATGTCAAAAACCCGCCAGCACGTGCTATACCCAGCATGTGACAAACAAAACAACAACAGAAGAAAGGCAAAAATATAGATACCCCCTCCCCCGTCACTTCATTCAGCCAGGCAGCCTAGCATCTTAGAAGTCATCTAGCCTATACCTGGCCTTTTTCCCTAAATTTGACTACAGAAGGAATAGCCTTTGCATGCCTGCTGACCTTACAGTGCCTTTCCCCCTATTTCATTAACCTGTATCTATAACTGTATACTCAGCATGACTGACAAGACTGAAACCCTTCAAATGCATTATGTTTGATGCAAAAGGTCTTTGAAACCATCTTGTACAAGACCCAGTTATTTAAGATCCAGTTACAAAGGCATCTCAGCTCCTCAAAGATACACGTTACAAGACATCTTTAAAGTAGTTTCTAAAAGTTATTAATAAATTCATCTTAAAATATAAGTGTACCCAAAAACTGGCAATACAAAACATGTAGGCCCCCAAATCCCATTGTTTTGAATGGGACACAAACATTCAGACTTCTTCATGGATCGGAGACTGTATATTTAATCTTATAAACCACCACATCTCACGAAAGTTACCATGGTAGTGCAGGGGTAGACAGGACTATCAGGGAAAGGATTCTGGATAACAGTCAGCTTTGCCTGGGTGCAAAAGGAAAACACAAGGCTTCCTGTAAGACTGATGAGCTTAGGTGTGCTGCGATTACTGCACATATTCTTAGAGCCTCGGGAGCTCCCATAAGCAGAATGTGGGATATATTGCACACCTTGACTTTAAGGCCCGTGGCTGGAGAATGGAGCAATGACCATGTTTCATGAAGACTTGATGGTGCCGAAAGGCATCAACCCATAGGTTCAGAAAAGAGCATAACTTCCTTTTCTGGAGCACGTCAGCCCAACAGATTAGCATGCAAACAGATTAGAGACTGGAATTGAAGTCTCATCTAAAACAGCATCTCCCACCTTGGATGCTTCCCTGAGGCAGAAGCCATGCTTCTGGAGGGATGCAGTGATGCTCCCTCAGCAGCATGTAAAACCTGCTGCCTCTCAACAGTTGACAGGAGAAACACATGACACTTGCAGCAGCAACAGGCTCAAGTCCTCTCAAATTCCTCTGCTCTGCAGAAGAGCAAGAGCTCTCAGACAACAGTGACCTTTAGACTGGCAGCAAGTTGCTCTCTTTAGGGTAGATTTAAGAGGACGATTTTAGAATGAGAGCATCTTACTTCAAAATAGGCTCCTATCCGCCTAAGTAGCAGCTACATCAGTTCTCAAAAGTAAAAATTATGAGTATAAAGTGTTTCACAAGACAAACATCTTCAGAGATGCACTCCACACCAAATACTGCGTAAAAAGGAAGCATTACTACTACTTACTGCTGCACAATAACAACTCTCACCACCCCAGATAAGCTGCATTTCTTTCCAAACCCAAACTGGCATTCAGAAGCAGCTTTGGAATAACACTGTCCTTCCCGGCCACCAATAACCTGAGTGCAGGAAATGCTCACACGCACAAATGAAGGGGTTTTATCTACACTGCCAATCCTCAGTTACATCACAAGTAATAAAACTAAATGCTTCCTGTTTAAGATTAAGCCGAATTACAAAAATGCACTAAGCATTTTGTGTTCCTGAAGCGTTGGGGTATCTAAGTAAGACTGAGCTATTTCATTCACCTTTTAATCACCCTTGCAACTAGGATGCCAGTACCCTATAACTGATTAGTTTTTAATTGAGCATAACTGAAAAATGCCTTAGCTAATAAAAAATTTTAGTTCTACCATGTTTACATTTTTCTATTTTCAAGGGAAGGACCACACCGCCAAAGCCATCCTAGGTAAATCTCTACCAATGAATGAAAAGACATATTCAATAGCAAGTATACTTAAGACTCTTGCCTGCCTGTTACTTTTAAAAAATTAAGAGTAATCCTACTATTTTATCCTACAGAAAGCTAGGCATCAAATGTTGGTCGTTCTGAGGATGAAATACATATTAAATATCCTTGATGATATTTAATGGTCCTGAACCTGAATCACAACATTCAAGTGAAACAAAATTTCTGCTACAGTCAATCCCCCTAAATCTTCCAGGCTCTAGCCAGGGAAGCAGCAGGAACAAGCTGCTTTTATACTTTCCCACTAAGAGCTGTGGCTTTGACCTTTCAGAGACAATTCATCCATTGCTCTTACGGAAATTTCCTGTCTGAACAACAACAGAAACAAGTTTTACATCTTATGTTTCTGTATTTGATCTTATGACTCCACATTAGTGTCATTACTGAAACCAGTAGTCTGGCTTGCATGTAAATTGGTTCATGGAGAAGTCAGCTAAAAATTTTGCAGAATAGTAGTAAGGGGAGAGGGAAAGGGCTATGCTTACCACACTAACTTACCACAGTATAGCTAGCATACTGCAGATTCCCAAATGAACATCCCTAGTATCTGACAAGCACAAGGTAACAGCCCTCTTCTCACGGAGGAATTAAGTTACTCAACCTTACAATAAGAGTTCATGCCAAAAGGGTACACTAGCTGCGCCTGAAGTTCATACAGTTCATTAACCTAAAAAAAAAAAAAAACACACCTGTAACCCTAATGACATACAGCTGGAATTAAAACCAGGAGTTAGCTTCAAGGTAATGACTTGAGATAATGGACAACTGCCACCCTAAAGAGCTGTTCATCCATGCTCTCTAACAAAGTGATAATTACCTCTGCATTTGCTAAGTGAGTTTTGTCAAAACCATAATCAAGCAAAACTGAGAAGATTGCTGATTTTAGTGAGGCTGAAGATGCTTAATCATGTGAATTATTCAAGGCTGAATTTCCAACAAGAGCTCTATGCACTCTGTATTTCAGGTTGTTCTAAAGCCTGGCCTTCATGTCCTAAACGGGGCCCACACTTCTATGTATCAGCTCACAGACAGTGGGTCCAAGGTAGAGCATTGAAGAGATGGTTTCTGTTATCTAGAAAGCAGTTTTAAAAGCTCTTCCAACTTTTTCCCTCCAGAACTATCTTTGACATAAGCTTGTAAAGTACCTCCAATTCTAACATAAGTTTTACATCAGCAAATACAAGCTACAGCTAGCTGAAGCAACATTCACCCTCAGCAGCTCCTTCTTGTTTCCATGCTTATGTCCATTGCTCAGCCACACTGACAGTTATGTGAGTACCCACCTGAATGCCTAGAGCAGAGGCTGCTCAGCTAGTCAATGAGCAACTGAAACTCTGTTGATTTATACAGGTAAAAGATGAAGAACACGATTAGCCTTGGTAGAGCTTTGAGTATGCATATACCTTTGTACAAAATCTACACTTGCCTACTGAAAGATCTCTGATAAGCACTTCTCTGTTCTTCTTCTATCAGATCTTTTTCAAATATAATCAGCATAACTCACACAAAAATACAGAAATTTCTCTCAATCAGATCCTCCTTTCCAACATCCACTTTCAGGATGAAAAAGCAAATAACAAGGCCACCTAATACATTTCAGTAAAATACACAAGTAAAAAAAAGCTTTCCTATTTTCAGGTATCTTTATGTTAAGCAGAAAAAGAGATCTTCAAGAATTAAAAATGGGTGTTATAGTCACATCCTACTGTTCTTTTACTAAGGAAATCTCAATTAAACTACAAAAAAAGGATAAGTAAAGCAGTTCTTTGAACATAAGCACATTTACTGGGGCTACTAAGACCTCCTTAACAAGACCCTGCAGAAGTCCAGCTCTTATCGCCTATCTTGCATTACAGCTGTTTGCATAAAAGTCCCAGAGATGTCCTCCATAACAAAGCAGAAATTGCTGATGCTTGCAGACAGTGCCCTTTTCCACTAAGAACACAAATATATTTAAAATATAAACACATCTTCCCAAGTCTACTACTTCTGAGTTACCACAGCAGGCATAACATCTCTGCAAGCTCCCGCAGTGAAGATTCCCAACTCCAGCTAAGCTGCACCATAGCAGATTATGAAGCACATCTACTTAGAAGTGCTCACAGTCAAGATGCCTTCCCCTCACACCACACTTGACAAAACACAAGCGAACACCCAAGCTAGCTACCATAGCAGTATCAAACAGCTCCCAGATTTTGCTTGTCTTCTTCCCCAACAGCAGAGAAAGATGTTAGTAACATAATAGCACTCACATCCACAGTCATGTTAGAACAAAGACTTTCTGCTGATTCTAAAGCCCTCCCTCACTAAAACTTTCAAGAAAGTCTGAAAGGTAAAGACAGAACTTGAAAGCAGAGTCCAATAAAATTAGAGAAAGCAAGGGATTTCAGATCAGTTAATTCCATACCTAGTTTGTGAATTCAGAAGAAAACATACAAAAAACCCAAACACACACACACAAAAAACTCACATCCACACTACCGCAAACTTTTGAATACTTAAAATACTGTGGGAAAAGGCGTTAAGCAGCCTGATATTGCTGTTGTGTTGTTGCATTGCTAAGAGAGTAAAGGTGATTAAGGTACAAAATTTTAAGATGCTCTAACCGTGGGATAGAGTCAGGAGATCTAAAAGCAAATTTCCTAATGATTAGTGTTACTGTTTCTCATAGGAAGTGCTGACAAAATAGAACAGAGATTCTCTGCAGATATATCCTTTATTAATGAAACTTCATTTTTCATCTTTTTTTTTCTTTAATAGCCAGGAGTCAACATTCAAAGAACTTGTCTTTTTTTTTTTTTTTTTTTTTTTTTTTTTTTTTTAAAACTCTGGGTGAAAAATACCACTAGTGATCAGCAATGCAACCAAGTTTGCTTTTGAAAGCATCACCAACATCAAAAAGGAGTTATTTTTATAACTGCCTCTTATATTCCTCCTGCTTCTGATAAAATAAGTCTTAAACTCTGTGGGACCTTTTCAGAAAGACCTAGTAAAAACACTTAGAATAACTAACCCACACAGGATTCTTAAAGGCACAGTTTCATCACTTAATCTCTTAGGGGAATTAAACCATAACAGCACATGCATGTTGTCCCTGTAAGAGGAAAAAAATGTCATTAGTTGCAAGACACACAGTCCTGAATGAAAATACACTGTTTGGTAAACTCAAAATTTGGAAGCCCAAAAAGGAGTTCAAATTATTTCAAAAACAAAACAAGCAAGAAGACTGCAAAACTAGAATATTTCAGTTAGCACCAGACACTGATGGTACAGTAAGTATTTCCTAACATTGATCCTTTACGAGGGATCAAAAGTGTTAGTTTACTTATGATACTGATGAATAGGAAGACCTCTCTGTCCTATTCAGCTTCTATTCCTACCCTTCCCTCATCTTCTGCAGAAAAATCTTAATATACATACAAATGAACTAAAGCAGAGTGAATTGAAGCTCAGACAGTGACAAGGTTCCTGGGCAGATGGCAATAGGCAACATAAACTCCCTGCCATACTACTAGATCATTTCCATATATATGTGGCTTTTTACAGCAATGGTACTTAGGTTTATTCACAAAGGGAGTTAAATCAAATGGGGGGGGGTGGGGGGGGGGGAGGGAAGTAATTCAACACCATAATAAAGGCCTTGCACCAGAACATTCAATTCAGTACATAACAATACTATTACAAACTTTCAAATATTAACACTTATTATACTACAGGCATTTAAATGTTTCCTGCAAAGCACACAACTTGGAAAGAGATAACTCAAACATGTTATGTCAATTAACAGCCTACACACACAGGCACACAAAAATCATCTCGCATAAGAAACAAATTCAATCTGGTATTTAAAAATAACCACATATTCTTATGACCCCTATTTGGGGACTTTGGTTTTAAATCATTCATGCTTCAATTACAGATTTAGAACCTCAGTTTTTTAATCTTGTAGTATCCTCTACAACAACAAATGCTTTTCTATTTACTAGCAAAGTTAAATCTTTCGTAGTAAGCTGTTGTGTTAGTATGAACAGAATCAACGGTAAATATAAGACATCTTAAAATTCTTAAGTGGGTCAGGATGCCATAGGAGTTGTTCCCAATTGTTAAAAAAAAAAATACCATCCTCTGAATTCAATACAATTAAACAGACTTGGCTAATTTTTCCACAAGGCATATCTCAAAAGACTTCTAAGCAGCCAGATATTAACAAATGCTTAAGAGAGGTAGTTGATTTTAAGCAACATGCCACAATATGGTCCCACACTATAACAAGACCTATGTATCTGGAGTCACATGATATACACTTTAAGTTTTGGATAACAGACAGCATGTCAGACTACTTTAAAAACAGCAGAGTAGTTCCCTCTTCACGTTACAGCACGCTTGATTTTTTCATCACATTAAAGTAACTTTCTAGCAAAGTGTTTGAATTCCAGCTAAAAATTACTACCTCTAGGAACTGTGGACTGAAGCAAGTTTTCATTACCTTTTATTTGGCAGCAGTCTTCAGTATTGTTGCTTGGATACATGGAATCTTTTTCAGGTATCTGCACCGAGGCTATTTGAACTGCTTCACTTGCCATCTCAACAGAGATGACAACTTGGCAAGAACTTGGCAAGAAGCAGCCATTTGGCAACTTGCAAGTTTAAATACTCAAATATTTTTGTCCAACTAGTACTGCAACTTCAGTTCCACATCAAATCAGTTTGACTCACTTTAAAAAAAAAAAAATCTTTTGATTTGCAATATTCAGTGCTGAGGCTTCAGGTATCTCTACTGAGGCAACAAAAGCCATTTGAATTTTGCCACTAAGTAAATCCTACAATACATGTTAACCTACACCTGCAAAAATTCATAGGGCAATAAAAATCCGAGCTCAAACAGTTACAGTTTAAGTATTTAGGCCTTTATAGGATGACAATTAAAAGAATCTGATGAATTTAGCAGTTCAAAAAGAAAAGCAGACATTCAACTCTGGGATTAGACAGATAATTCAGTAAACCTATCATAAAAAAACACACCATCACAGCAAATTAGAACAAGTTAGGTGAACAAAACACTGCTGATTTTAAACTTTAAATGGGTGCTGAATTCAGCACAATGAGTGCTCATTTCAGTAGCTTATTTCAGCTAAGTTGACAGAGTACTTTTAGGTAACCAACATCCACCCGCACACATTAAGCATTCCTTGTATATTCCAGTCAAAACATGGCCCAGGTCCCTCTGTACACCTCCATGCAAATGTCACCACCATTTTACAGCTATGGCCTCATATTCCCTTCCTCACAGTTCCTTCTCTGCAAGGAATGTGTATGCCTGCTCTTCAAAACTATTTTCTTAGTTTTTCCTTTTCCACATGCTTGTCCTGTCAGCAGTACAGTCCACCACTACTATTCCTTAAGCTCATCCCAACACTCACTCTGCCAAAGGTTTCATCTTCCTAGTTCCTTGCTACAGTTCTCCCTTCCAGCTTTCCCTACAGAAGGCCTCTGCATCCTTCTTAAGCAGTTAGTTTGCTGGAGATGAGGGAGATGAGACACAAGTACAAGCATTTTACTTGGTTAAACTTGGCATGGAAGGTGGAGGCAATGTTTTTCTGCTGAAAAATGGTAATGACTTATCAGCCGATTAATTCTTTAGTGTGCAGACAGATGACAATTACCTAAGTGGTTTAAACTATGACTTTACTTAAGGAAAAACAATTAAAAAATAAATAAAACCACAACACAGAACACATGCATCTACCATTCCTCCCAAGTGCAGTAAACTGTCCCTTGAGAATTTCTTCTTTATAGTATTTTGAAATTAACTGGAGATCTCACTCAAGACTTGCCACATTATATCCAAAGAGAAATTTCATCAAGCTTAGCACAAGACCTCACAAAATAAATCAGAAAGGACACTAACACATTGCCAAGTTAGCAAAACATTCCATTTTACATCATGCAGCTTAGTATTTCAGTTTGAGAAGTATGAACATCTATGGCAGGCAAAAGACAGCCTTGCACGGTAAGGATTAGTTACACATAGCAACTTGCTTAACTGTTGTACATAAGGCACAGCTACAGCCTGATGGTAGGCTGTATCTCATGATGATTCAGAAGATTACGTAGAAGTGTCTAATAAGTATTTATAGAATTTTGAAGAAATATTATGCTATGAAAGAAAGCTGTAGCAAATTCAAAATAGTTCCACTTTGAAAGCCTCAGAAATCATGCTTTCTTCTTGCTCATGTGTACTTTTGAAGGTCTTACCTTGAATGCAGAACAAGGCTCAAATTTCTTCCAAATCTTTGTCCTCTGATAAAGATCCTATTTAGAGACTCTTCCTTGTTTATTAGACTTGCATAAAGTGCAAGAACTTGTAGGTCTGAAAGATGAAAGAATTGACCGATTTCTTTCCTAGTTTAACATTAAAAGTTGCTTAGTAGTAACTTAATAGGCACTAAGAACACATATGAGCTACTGGAAGTGATCAAGTTGGTCACAAAATTATTACTTCTCCAAGGGACTGCAACAAAGAACTATGTGAATAATTCAGGTAGGTGGTAATCCCTGTTAATAGCCAGCACGTACCTAAAATCCAGTCAATATGCACAGCCTTCACAGAAGTGCATTTACAAACTAGAAACACATACATGCTTGTGCGTACGCATGCATCTTTAAGGGCAGAGAGGAGGGACAGTCTGAAATATTATTGTAATCATTTATAACAGTATATGCAGATCCCAGACCCAAAAAGGAATATACATATTTATAAGCTTACTCTCAAACGGAGAAACTGTACTTAAAAAGCCTGTCACTAGCTACGTAAGATTTCCTTAAAAGCCAAAGTAAAGAAATTGATGACTATTCACCAAAATCATCTCGTTAAAAACAACTAAAGCTGGTTTTGCCACAAACACTTAAGATCCATTATCCTGAAGGACAACCACACTTAAAACTCATCATGCCTACAGAGAGCAGTATATTAATTTCTGCAGCATGGTGGACTCTGTTTTAATGGATGAACACAGCTCACATAGAGAAACTAAAATGACAGCTTCTTCTCACTAGCCTAAGCAGAGAGGCAGTTAGACTAATGCCCAAAGTTACCAGTTTCCTATTCAAATACCTTTTTGAGTGTGAACAGCAAATGTTCTACATATTACTTAGCTGCACTACAACATTCAGAATTATAAATAACCAAATGCAAGAGAAAAGGCATTAACCACGATAAAAATCTGGAACAACTTTAACAACATTGAGAAAGGAGAAATATTTTCTCTGATAAAATTAACTTATTAAATACAGAACCACAGAATGGTTGAGGTTGGAAGGGACCTCCAAAGTTCATTTAGTCCAACCCCCCTGCTCAAGCAGCAACACCCAGAGCACATGGCATAAGGTTGCAGATAGGCAGGATTTGAAGATCTCCAGAGAAGGAAGTTCCACAACCTCTGCATAAATAATGTATCATTAATTTGCTTTGTTTATTCAATGCAACAGGCACAGACTTCAAGCAAGGGTAAGGCTTCAGTAATGCATCAAAAATAATCAAGAGCAACCAGTTATGTCCAAGTTATTTCATTTAACAATATTAGAAATAAATGCTACTCAAATAACCTGACTTTTCAAATAAAACCAAAGTACACTGTTTAGTCTGGCCACTTAAATCATGGTTAATATTTCATAAAATGATTCAGATTAGAGGGTACCTAGGAGTTCTTCTAGTTCAATCTTCTTAAAGTTCAGTCAATGAGAGACTCAGAAGAGGTTGCTTAGGAACAATACTGAAAAAACTCCAAAGAAAGAAAATCCCAAAACCTCTCTGTTACAGAATGGAAAAAAAAAAAAAGGGAGACACACAAACACTCATTCCATATTACATTCCTATACATTATATTCCTCTACTCAGCCCTGGTGAGGCCACATCTAGAGTGGGCCAGTTCTGGGCTCCACAGTACAAGAGGGATGTGGAGCTGCTGGAGGGAGTCCAGCGCAGGGCCACAAGGATGATCAGGGGCCTGGAACATCTGCCCTATGAAGAGAGAGTGAGGGAGCTGGGCCTGTTCAGCCTGAAGAAGAGAAGGCTGAGAGGGGACCTGATCAGTGTATACAAATACCTCACGGGAAGCACTGAGGGGGATGGGGCTGGCCTCTTTTCAGTGGTGGCCCCTCACAGAACTAGAGGTGGCCACTACTGGTGGCCAGAAACTGAAGCATCAGAAGTTCCACAGGCATTTAAGGAAAAATTTAACAGTGAGGGTGACAGAGCACTGGAACAGGCTGCCCGGAGAGGTTGTGGAGTCTCCTTCTCTGGAGACCTTCAAAACCTACTTGGATGCAGCCCTGTGCCACATGCCCTGGGTGGCCCTGCGTGTGCATTCTATGATTCTATGATATTTATTTTCTGACCACTTTCTCCTGTTCTCTCACTGTGCGAGTTTCGGAAGGTTGATCCTAGACCTCTCACAAAACCTCTCCAAGATAAGCAAGATCGTGAGAGGCCCTTAGTGTCTCCTCCAAGCTCACTTACTCCAGTTCCATGACTACATTTGTGACCAAGTTCATCAATACCCTTCTTGCTCCTCAAAGTACGGGACATGACTCCAGATGCAGCCTGAGAAGATCTCGAAAAAGCTGCAGCTAAAGTTGAATAACCACTTCTCCTGCTTCATCTACTCTTTACACTGTCATTGATACTGCCTGATAAGCTGTTAGCTCTCATCACTGACAGGCTGGAACAGGTCCCTTTAAAGGATCCCCCTTAAAGGGGATTTAAGCCACTGCTGGAGGCTGACCCACTCCAGAACATCACATTTGATCTTGCCGAATTTTATAACACTCAGGTTGACCTCGTTCCTCTGTCCTGCTTTGGTGCCTCTGAAGGTCAGCCCTGCCACTGAGCATACAGGTGCCAGCCTGTACTCTAGGGCCACAACCAAATGTGGTCAAGGCATGTTCCACCCCTTCCTCTAGGTCACTGACGAGGACATTAAGCAGAGCAGGTCACAGTATATAATCCCAGGAAAGTCCACTAGTAAGTGCAGGCAGAAAGTGACAAATTAACCGCTGTCCTTTGAACTTAACAATCCTGGAAAAGCCTTGTCTCTCCTCTTCTTTTCCAGGTCTCTAAAAATGGATCCAATTTAATTTTTTGTTAATACAGCTGTTGAGCTTAGGCTTTCCTAAGCCAAGTCGGCCTTCCCTACTAAAAATATTAATCTGTAGCCTATCCGCATTTTCACTTCGTGGACAAAACATTTTTTCTAGAAATCAGCTATGAGTTTGCTGTTTAGCCAAACCTACTTATTTCCTTGAACATGACTATGGACTATGGTTCATAATATATAGACCTGGCTTGGAGGAGACTGTCCTTGAAGAGCTGTCAGCTCTGTCCTTCAGAGATTCCTTCCACTAGATCCTCCCTAAGTTAAAACATGTCCACCTCAAATTCAGGTCTACTCTGCACTTGCCTTGCTACCTCCTGTACGTGTGCTCAGAAGTATCATCCTAGAGAAACCAACTAATCATTGAACAAGGCCCAACCTTTCATCACTAACTCACAAACTACATGGAGAAATTACATGAACTCTCTGGAGAAAGCTTAAGTTTCCCCTTAAGTCCGTAGTCTGCTTGATATCATGCCAGAAGCCTTCAGGACTTTTCTTTTGCTTTCAAAAAGATTCAAACACTAGAACTGACAGCAAATCACCAAGGTGCAACAGACCACCTACACCAAGAAAGTCTTTTTTTAACATTAGGACCCTTAGAAAAACAACACCACCACCCACTTATCAAACACATTCCAGAAACAGCTTTTCATGAACTAGTTTACAAGTCACTTGTGATTCAATAATTTGGAGCACATATACTACTCTCACTGTTTGCTAAAGGTGAGCTAGCTCAAGTTGTCCCATAAAATGCACAGAAGCGTAAGAACAAGAAGAGAAGGATGCCATGGGAAACCACTGTCTGTTTTGTAATACAGCTGAGCCATGTTTATGAGAACAGTGGCATTTTCCTATCCTTCCTTTCTCACTTCAGACTGAGTTCCCAGTGCCTTCCCCATGCCAACCCTGAGAATCAAACTTCTCTTGCTGAACTGTTTCAGCTTATTAACTGGCATAAAACTACTAGGAAAAAAAAGATGATGCATCACAGATTACCAAAATAAATCAGCATATAACCAACATCTCGGAGAGCTAGGACAAAAAAAAAGATCAGGAAAAGAGTACTAGTGTGAGGAGACTGTCAACTCAGCTGTATTCTTGAACCATGCCTCTACAGGAAGGGTCACATCCTGTCAAACACAAGAAGCAAAAGGCCACATTATGCTCCCACTTTTCAAAGCATAACGACAATGGAAATGAAATATGGGTATTTATCACCCACAATAATGTGAGAGAGAGAGAGACCTGATCAAAGAAGAATGATGAACTTATGTGAGACTACTGTCAAGCACAGAATATTAGATAAGTTGCACTGCATTGTTAACACCTCAACCACAATCCCTACTTGTTGAGCACTTCATACACTCAGTACATCTCAATCTATTCCTACCATGTTGAATGCAAAGAGTAATCCCTTCCGTCACAGAGGGCTGACTTACCTCTGAACCACAAGTGGTTCTGCAGGCAGTCAGCCACCTCCATCAGCTGTTCCACTGCTAAATCAAAAGCAGCACCATTTAATGGCAGAGCCATTTAAGCATCCCGCAGCATCAGGTTGCTTGCAACATGGGGTGCTGGAGAGATGACTAGAGTTTCTTCATTCACACTGCACATCGGTGGACACTGCAGCATTGCTTGTGTGGTTGCCCTTGGAATTTTATAGGCCTGGCACTTGCTAACTGTATCGGAAAGGCAGGATCAGCTGACCTGAGCTCACCATCTCTTCTACTGCCAGGTTATAGAAGCACTGGGCTACTATTTGTTATAAACTATTTCTTGATAACCCTATCCAGACTAAAGCAGTATTTAAATCTTCTATCAAATGAAATACTTGTAACATTTTATAACATAGCAAAAACATCTCAAACTGAACTGAGCAAACTTTAACCTCCAAGCTTGAACAATTCAGAGTTCAAATGTTTCAAAGGTAAAATACAACAAATCCATGCATAAAAATAAAAAAGCAGGTCTCTACAAGTGCACAGTCATCACACAAACTAACTGTAGCTAATTTTCAAGATGCCTTGCAACATGACAGTAACAAAAGTTATAAAAAGACTGGATGCCCCTGGCTTTGCACAAAATTGATATTATAAGACTGGTAGCGGGAAGAAGGTAAAGAGGAAACGAGTGAAAAAACATAGCAGAGTCAAAATAAACAAACAACAAAAAACCTTAAACATTTCATCATGGACATTAGAAAAAGCTATTTAAAATTCATACTGCTCACATCTTTTCAGATGCCTTAATAAAATTTCTTTAATAAGAGATCCAAAAATACACACTTCAGAAACTCCTGGACAGAGACGAACAAGTGCAGACTGTAGTCTCTATCAGTGACAGCACTACTCGCTTTCTACCCAAAATGCTTCAGTTCTTGTCCAGCTGCTTAAAATTTCTGAAGTAGAGAGCAGTAAAGAAGCTCCTGTTCTGCATTAAACCACGAGCAACGCCAGCACAGCACTAGACCAGCAGCCACAGCCCTCTTATCCCCTAAGGAACTCGCAACAGTGACACAAACACTGAGAAACAGTTTGACTCAGTAACTCTGAGAAAATATTTCTCGTAAGTTTTGCTATGCAAAGGTCCTATTTATATCATATTTTCAGTTTCTATAGAAAAAGAGATAGTGAGTGCTGATACTTACACTGGAATAAGCACTACAGGGGGAGCAATACTATTTGTAGCATGTTATGCCTTCAGGGAACATACAAAAAGTACCAAGTTGAAAACACCTATCTCTTATAATGAAGACATATCAGAATATGACTGCATTCTTTTCCTTTAAGGTTGCAACACAGCTGGTGACATTGCTAACACCATCACTGTTACATGCCTCAATATCGTCTCCTCTTTTTCATTTAAACTTAAACTCTCTCCTGCTCTAACTAATCAGGACAGAAACAATATCAGACAAGAGATGTACTTAAGCAGCAACATGTGACAACAAATTAAGCCTAGTTGTGAAGCAAGTCATCAGCAGTCACGTTCCAAATATATTTAGGAGTTCCAGCAACAAGATAGGTCATCAGGCACCCAAACCATTAGCTTGAATACCTAGTGTTAATACCTCCACCTTAAAGCACCTCTTAGGAAAGAACTGAGGGGTGCAGTCTTGTGACAACTTAGGCAAAACTAAATTGATACTGCTGCAAACTCATCTCCTCCCACGCATACATTTCTAATTCAACCTTTGTGTCAGAAGCTGCTCTCATGCGCTTATGTAGCAAGTCAATTCAACAAGCTACACTAAAAAATAATTTATTGCAAAGGCCAGCAATAAGCAAGTAACATACATACTTCAAGAAAATCTTTCACCGTGAGATCAGACAGAGCCAAGTATTAATATGAGGAGAAAACAAAGCACTTGGTCAGAAGCAGAAGAGTATAGGAACAGCATCACTAACTTGCTTGGGTAATTATAAAAGCAACTACCTTCTTAATAGAAGAGTCAAGACCAGGAGGGGATTCCCAGAGCAAGTATCAGAGGAAGCAGAGGCTTAGCCAGAGCTCTCTTCTAGCCCACTATATCAACATGGAAAATGAGAAGAAAAAAAAACAAACAAAAAAAATTTAATCCAAAAAGCAAAAGGAGAGACTCATCAGGTAGCCTACAACAGAACACTGTTTAGATGGAAGATACAAACTACCCATAGTGAAGAGAAAGAGTTATATATTGTATACCTCAAGCAAGCTAGTCTCCAAGATGTTGCAGCCATTATTTTAAAACAGACATAAAGAAATAAGAGTCTAACAAAAATAAAATGTGCCAAAGCACACACTGAAATGGCATAAGACTCAAAGTCAAAAGACACACACATAGAACAAGAAACTCAGAATGAAACAAAAGCAGTTTCAAATCAATTACATGCTAGCTGCTACTTTAAGAATTTTTCATTAACCTCCGTGCTATATCTAGGTACTGAAGGCGCTATACTTTGGCAGTCGAACCAAAACAAGGTTGGCAGTTTTTCCTCTCTTCATATGATGATTCTAGGTTCCTTCAGTCCACTGCCACATCACTTTAAATCCCTAACAAGGATGGATCATTCTAGGCCTAAAATTTTCCCCTCTATCTGAAGGATTCTTCCACCTTCTCCCAAAGGGTACAAACCTCAGAGAAAAGCAGTGCAGACTGAACCTGTTCCCAATAACAGACACAACAGGAAAGCAATTTCAAAGAAACTCTGTAGACAGAATTAGACTGAAAAGTAACAAAGACAACAACAGCAAAACAAACACTAAAACAACCCAAAGTAACAGGTTCCTCCCGATCTCCAGCAATATGCAAATCAGCAGTAAACCTGCACATATTGCGTTTTACCCAGGCCAGTATCAGTCATGATATCCGAGAGATTATTTCAGTAGGTAAAGAACAGCCAGCAGAACTTGGCAACAAAAGGCCACGTATCTGAAATTAAAGCTTTTTTTGGAAAGAAAAAAATAAAAAACAAACAAACAAGAAGTACTACTTTCAATTTCTCTTCCCCTTCATTTCATTTTTGCCTGCAGCAGAAGTATCAGACTTTGATCAAAGGTAAGGAACAGATAAACACTAGCTGGACACAATCAACAGTTTTAAAAGCAGAATAAGACAAACTGTGCAGAAGGAGGCTTGGCCATAGTTTATCCTGGCAAAAAGCTGTGCCTTCCGCGTCCTTGGAGATATCCAGGACCTGACTGGACCAGGTCCTGGACAACCTGCTCAAGCTGATGGGGGGGAGGGGGTGCACACATGATCTTCAGAGGCGCTTTCCAACCCCAGCTATGACTCAGTGACTGCTTTGGGACTGTATTAAATGCCGTTTCCTACCATTGGCAACATCAGTACACATGCACTTCATTTCATGGAAGATCCTATAGTATACTAAACTTTATGTTCTCACCCACCAATTCACTAAGACAAGCCTCATGTTATCACCTTTCCTGCCAAAAAAAAATGTGGGTTTGGATAATGCACACTCTTATCCCCATCTGCCCCAAAGGATAAGATTAACTCTAGGAAGAGATGAATGTTGTTGAAATTAAAACAATACTGTAACAGTAGTCAAGACTACACAGTAAGCTATGATGGTTGACAACAGCTTCTATTTTGAATTCATTAAATATATAAGGAAAGTTATTCGCCAGCCTAAAGCACCTTCTGTTCAATACTTTAGATAAGAAAGGAGGAAGACATTCTATTGGCCTTAATGCTACAAGATTTTGTTTATACATGGTAACATACACACATGCAAAGAGAGAAGTATAGACTCCAAGGTAAAATAAACTAAAGAAAACAAAAGTGAAATAAATTCTACTGTTCCAGTATGAGAAAAAAAGCTGCAAAACACCAATGTCACAAAATATCAATGACAGTCTTAACAGTGCCTTGTTTCTATATCCCATACAAGTAAAATCAGATCAGTTGTAGAAAATAGGAGACGGTTAAACCATTGATAACTATTTATCAAAAACATTGATCATTTATCAAAAACAAGCTCTCAAATCTTTCTGCAGAGGAACCTGCACAGTTAATTGACTCTAAACCTCAATCTGAAACATTAACTTTTTGCATAAGCATCATTAATTGAAATGAATTTACATATGTACTAGATGACAGCACTGTTCAACAGCAGTTCCCACAAATGTAGCAAGTTTGTCTTTTCCTTCATCCTGCAAATGAATACTAAAAGATTCAAGCACCTTAAAAATCTAGTTTTTTTTTTTTTTTTTTTTTTAAATTGTAAGAGATGCAAAAAATCTAATTGAGAGCTCGTTGAAAAAAAAAAATCCAACAACATTAGATCATCTTTTAAATGACTATATGCCTAGGACATCTTTTAAACAACAGTCCAATTGTGGTATTCTAAGACTGCTTAGGGAGGATTTACAGGTTTCACCAAAAATCTCAATTAGTCATAGTTGTTGTTTTCCTAAGAAGTTTGTTAATGTCCAAGTCCACTACGATTTGAAGTTGTACTTAGAGCTGTCTACCGATTTGGAAAAACAGTCTCCCAAAGAAGCAAAACCATCAAGCTCTAGCAAGATCTATATCTTGAATAATTCCCACAAACATAACTTCATCCATCAGCCCAAGCTAGTAAAAGGAAAAGTGTCAGAAACGACAAATCCAGACCAAGTACTGAATATTTTAAGGTTAAGAACAGTAATAAAGTAGTATTATTTACACAAACACACAAAAGAAGCAAAAGGCATCTTTTCAGAAAAAAAACACACACACAAAAAAAAGTAAACACACACACATGAATGAAACAATACATCCCTAGCTATGATATAAGTATCCTACCCAAGTGCCAGAGACAGGAAACACCGTAAGCTAGTGACTACATGAGTATCACATCAAGTAGTGAGTTCAATACACCTATAGGTACTAGAGTGCAGTAGTACTGGATGATACTCACTAAAAGTGCCTGTAAATCCAACCTTTAATTAGACATTGTTAATCATCTCCTTAGGGCAGCACTTCTGTTCTGAGTGACAGCAGAGTGAGACCTCCTTGGATACTAACAGACAGCACTGAGCCTCTGCTGAGCTGGAGCCGAGAACCCATTTCAGCTGCGTACGTCCATGCATGTGCACCCACATGGAGAATGCAAAGACAGACACAACACACATGCACCTTCCAAGACATGTGACTGGTAACTACCGAAGAGAGTCAATGAAATCAATTTAAATATTACAACAACAGAAGAAAAAAAAGTCATGTTTTCATGTTTTCTTAGATATTAGATTAAATGGCACATTAAATGTGTCATTTTCTTGGCGGGGGGGAGGGGAGAGGAGAGGGGGAGGAAGAGGCACGTAAGTATAACTTACTTTCTCAAATGCTCCAGAGATAACCAAACTACATTCTAGACAGTAAGCATTAGTACTCACAAACAGTCCCGTGTCTGAAGTGACATCTTGTGCATAAACTGGCACAGAGTACCTTTTGTCTATAAAAAGAGATTCCTGTTGGGATTAGAACAAGTAAAACAAGACACGTATTTTATTATTATACAAGGCAAATGGAGAGTGGAAGCACAAAGGAAGCAAGAATAAACTGAAGTATATAGGCATTAGATTTTCCTTTCAGAGCTTCACAGACAGCTCTCAAGTGAGTGCTCTGAGCACAGACCAACTTACAACAGAACCTAAAGGAACAATTTATTTCATGTACTGAAGACAGAAAACTCGAAACTCAGTTCAGTATTGTACTCAGTTCAGTATAGTACTTGTCATCTGAAAAGTTTCAAACTGTATTACTGTTTCAGCAGCTTTTCAAGGTCATAAGGGCAATTACAAAAGTCCCTTCCCCCTCCAATTCTTAATCTCCTTTCACCATCTAACCTAGCTATACTTGAGAAGCCTTGATCAACCATTCATTTTCAACCTTCATTAACTTCCCTCCTGGAATCACAGTCTAGAACCACTGTATATGGTACATATTTGGAGCTTGTTTAAAAAGCAGGTTCAACTCTAAGAACTTTATCTGTCTGAGAGAGATTTACAGCATCCATTAGTACAAGAAACTGACAGTTCCTATTAGGAACATTATTTCCTACCTCTAGATATGTTGCCTGAAATGTTAGTGAAAAACATTTTAATTCTCCTGAAAGAAATTTAAACCGGTGTTAAGTACAAAAAGCCAGCAAAGCAAAAGCCAACATTATTTTAAAGATAAAAGATAAAAAACAACCTTGGAAAGATACAGTTTTCTCTCAGTAAGTTTTGCTGAAACTACACACACACACACACACACAGAGAAATTCACAACCTCAGAGTTTGTGGAAATGAACAGACAGTTCAAGGCAAGAAATCAAAATTAGTGTCCTTCTTCAAGGCAGGCAGAGCAGGAACTCTGATATGTTACTGATAATGATGTTTTATTATATAACAGATATAGGTTACAAGTGCCTCAAACACATGAAAACTTTCAGAGGTCAAAACATTATACCCAGAAGAATTCGACCACAAGACACAAAGCCACAGGAAACCAGGCATCATAACCCTTTTGCTCATACATGCTACGAGTTTCATTCTTTATTAACTGAAGCAAAGTCATGAAATAATTACTTTCCACAATTTAATACTAGCTATTTTAATGCGCAACTGCAAAATTATGGGGAGTAGTTCAGGAACAGGGGTTATGAGAGACAATAATTTGTTGATATTGGTTCAGTTATCACTCAAGATGAACAAAAACTATTTGGAAAGCAGTTGCACAACTGCCCTGGTCCTGACAACAGCATCTCTCAGTGTTGCAGCAGGTTACACAGGTAGTACTCCAAGCTACTCTCCAGGACAGCTTGACACCTTCAGATGTGCTTCAAGAAACCTCTTAGAGAAGTACATCTACATTAGCACTGCAGTTTAAATCAGGAGCACACTTCTGAAGCAAACCTGAGCCAGTGCCATTTACTGAGTTCTTTCACATCACAGTAGCTTCCAAGCGCATGATCTGAACACGTCATTAATGCAAACCAAAACTGGAGCACACGTAATACCAATCCACTGCTGGGCCTTTAGTCCACAGGAACAGATTAACTAGTCCAAAGGAGAACCCCATGAGATGGGCCTTTGGACACTGGGTCCTCAGTAACCTATTATGCCACTTGAGGTTCTTTATATCTTCAACTGCAGCCTACTACTTGCTAATGTAAAATAACCAGTGTGGCAGATACTGCCCATCATCTACAAGTGCCTCAAGCGACAGTACCTATGCCAGGACGTCAAAGCTGCTGCCAGCACACGCTTCTTTAGGGTTACAAAGAAAGGCTGCCCTGTGGATTTGAGTGTTTCTCTCCCAGAGACCACAGCAGCATCTCATCACTCTTCTGTTTCTGCTTGCACCCTTGTGGAAAGGTAACAAGGGACACATTTAGGAAATTTTTTCTGAATACAATAACCAATTCCTTAGAGTAAAAAGCAAAAATCCACATACTTCACTCATTACATCAAGTAATATTCATCCTTTTAAATAATAACACTGAAAGCAGAGTCCAATAACACACATCAGTGGCTCAGCTCTAGCTGCTGTTAGGAAAGGAAGAGGAGTATCTGCTAAGTAGACTTGCACAGTAGCTTAATCTACAATGCTTGTTCAAAGGTTCTTGAACAAGCTGACCAACAGTTTCTAAGTATTGATTAAAGTACTACCATAAGATTCACTGGTTCCTCTTTTCTACATGGATCAAATAATCAATTCTTTACAAATACTGTTATCATTTTCAAGTCACTCTAATGACTTTTTCATTATAAAAGGTTTTAAATACAAGGTCATGACTTTTGAACAAGCAATACATGCCTTTATTATGACAGAAAAATAACACATGAGAACAGACCAAACCAACACTGTATAAATTGCATACACTGTTGCACTGGTCATAAAAATAACAATAAAATGTACCTCCTCCACACATCAAAATCTCATAATTTTATTCACAAAACATTTAATTCATATACCAACAATACAGAGCCATGTCAGCCAGTAAAGGTCAGCTTCCTACACTGGTGTGCAGACACAGAAGTAGGATTACTAAAGAAGACATTTTGTGTTAGCACTCAGTAATCCTCTGAAAACTGCAAGACAGACAGATGCTTTCCTTTGTGACTTAAGTTGAAGTTTGTGGTCATTGACTGAGCATTAACATACATACTAAAAAGTCCTTTTTTAGCACTTCAGTAACCTAGCCTGAAACATAACCTTAAGTCAACTGACTTTCTGAGCTGAATCCCGGTTACTAGCCCTCGTGAGGGCAAGCTGAAGGGGCCAGGTAGGCAAAAGAGAACTCAGTGAAAAAGGTTTTCCACCCCCACAGAAAAGGAAGAATCACACCAAGGTGCAGTACTATTCTGATAACGCAGTAACATCAAAAAAGGACACACAGAAGTCATGTCAATAAGAAACTAACATCATGGATCATTTGATGATGGACGTCTTTTTCCTAGGCAAACAGTACCTGGGCCTGAACGCTCTCTTCCAAAACTATAAGAATGACTGTTTTTGAGAAAATGTGTTTTCCCTCCTGTTCATGATATGAGAACATCTTTGAGTCTCATCTCCCAGTATCTTTTTGTCTTTTTCCTAAGAAAACTAACAACATACATTCATTGGCAATCCTTATGTTTCATCATGCCCATGTCTCACAGAACCTGCCAAATTACAAGAAGTCCCCACACCCACAGATTCTATTTATACCATCCCCTGCAAAGCTTTTCAGACCACTTTTGTCAGACACTCATTCAGGATTTGTACTTGGTTTTAGCACACGATACTACCTCAAGACATCACCACCTTTAAGATCCCACTAATATAGTCCTACGAGGTTCTGAGCTCACATCATTCATAAGCAAGGTTGAGACTAACCACACCAGAAGTTAACAACCTATATAGATTTGCCACATTTTAAACACTTGGGCTGAAACCTCCAAAGCTCAGGTCTCTATCTGCCCAGGTCTGAAAGCTTATTAGCCAAAGCAGCTGAGGTGTTGGCACACCTATTGTCTAGGTAAAACAGCTTTGATGACCTTGCAGTAGGTAAATATGGCATTCTTGCTCTGTGTGTCAGACTTGTGTGTTTCACAGCTCATGCAAAAGTAACTTCAAAGAATCAGAGAAAAAAATGGGCTCCGAGATAGGCATGATCTGTTGCACTAATCACTCTCCACAATTCACACAGAACAGACAATGGGTTTGGTAAAGGAAGTTCAGCTTTTATAGCAAAGCTTTCCCATTCCTTTGGCAAGACCAGGGGGGCACAAAAACAGTGGTGAGCTATTGCCAGTGCAACTGAAGACCAGGTTTTGTCTCACTAAGCCAAGGCAACAGGCCTACATGTTGGATCTAAACATGCCCACAGACTGATGACCCAAGATGATGAATTTCAATTTTCATGTTGTTGGAAGACCTGTGGCACACCTTAAATACCACTTATTTTTTTCATTAAAGATGGGTAGTGCTCTCTGAACACACTACTTAAAATTTCACTTTTCCCTCACTATTTAACATACAAACTCATGGCTTGCAGCAGTTTACATAAGCTCTGCTCCAAAGACAAGAGTTCAGTAATACTTATAATGAAAATATAAATATTTTCAGGATATCATTTTTTACACCCAACTGCAGGATCCCTCTCCTTTTTGGAATATGAGGATAGCACATTTAGGTAAGGAACATTCACTACTCCCAGTCGCCCACTCTGGAAGTAGTAGTTCCGGACACCCAGCACCTTAAGACGTGGCATATTTAACACACATCTCACAACCTTTAACCTCATCTGCCTTTTGCCTATGTTTGTTGTGAGCCAGGGCAGAAAAGTGAGATACACAGTCATTTCCTCTGGAGAAGATCTGAGATTCATTCCACAAGAAAGACAAGGAGGGATTCATCAATACCAACGAAGCACTACGAGACAAATGTTTTCTTCCTGCAAGTTAAACTGCTCACTACAGAGGTTCTGCGGTAAATGAGAAACATGTTGGTGCACAGCTTTCAACAACTTTCTTCTTTAAGGGAGTTTCAAAAAACCTCCCTCATCACCACGTTCCCTTTTATTCTGCATAGCTACTACAGGTGTCTCTGACCTACCAACATCCAGAGACCCTCTAAGTAATATTTCCAAGTTTATCCTTCAAAAACATCAGGCCTCCTTAAAGCTACTTAATAAAGAAGTCATGTGCTATATGCCATCCTCTCCATACTACATTAACTCAGTTTTGCCACATCTTGATGTTATGTTCTTTAGCTAAGCCAGAAGTCCCATACCACGACCTTATTCTACATATCTGTAGAGAGCAGGAAATGAGAGGCCATGTAAACAAGGAAACCAAACTATCCCAAACCCACAAGAAATAGTATACACACTTGCAGGTTACCCTCATTTCTGGATGAGCCAACCAGCCTTCCCCTCTACACAGATTATCTTTTCCCCAACCTCTGGCCCTCAAACATTCACATAGCCACTCTCAAACACAACCATATGCCCAGCGCAGAAAATTTTGTACCTTCTCATCACACACACACACACAACACACTCAGTTAAAGTATTAAAGTATATCACACACAAGTCTAGGTGCCTTCCAGCCCCTGAGCTCGCTAAAGACAGAGCTTTGCCTATATCAGATGCTGTGCTTTCAGTAAACTAATGGTCTAAGGGGCTAATCTGCCAGCACCATCATGAATGCTAGTTTCAGCAAAAATTTACATTGCAAGTTAATGGACAATTTTCCCAGTGAAATAAACACAAACATGGAAAAAAAAGTTAACAGAAACCCCTTGACCATTTTGCTATTCTGTAACCCTTAGTCTGATAATATTCATAAAACACGAACTCTGTCTTTTTCATTAATGGGTTTAGTTCCCACAGACTACCACAGTTATGAAATATGCCTCTCCATACCAAAGGAAGCAGAAGAATTTGCTCAGTCCTCAGCTGCTCAATGGTCACTTATATGAAACTAAAGCCTAAGACACATCTGGAAGCCCCTGACTTGCTGACTGTCCCTCCCCCTGCACTATTTCAACTTTTCATATTCTCAGCAAAACCGCTTCTCTCCTCTTTATACGCACACGGGTTACCACTAACTCAGCACTATGAAAACTACAGTTTCCCTTTTGCACAAATACCATTCCCCTGATACACATGTGCATACATAGCCCAGCATAATCTCCACCGTGCATATGCATAATCCGCACAAACTCATCTTAATACCCTCACACTTTTCAAATCTACACAAAATTTCCACAGATACCACTGTTCCCTTCTTCTCAGTCAGTACCCAAGGCCCCTCACAATCCATGTTAATTTACCGACAAGAATGCAGTGATGTCCCTCTTGAGAGTTCACACTGCCTGACATAACATCAAAGACAGATATCTACAACAGCACTACCAACCTGTGCCATTTGCTAAATATTCCTTTGGTTGGCATTCCACAGACCACACAAATAGCTGGGGTTTCAGTTTTAGTGTAGACACACCAATTCACAGCTTTGCCCATCTCAGCACTCAAGGAACAGGCTCGCTCAGCTGGTGGTAACCATTCTCTTCAACCCTCAAAACAAGCTCCAGACAAACCAATTCACATGGAGTTTGAACACGCATGCCTCTGTGTCCACATACTCCTCATTACACATGAAGGTCTCACACTTTGCGCATGACCATGCTGGCCACTAAACAAAACAAGCTCAAAACCGACCACTAAACAAAATAAGCTCAAAACCTTGTAGCAACCTGTTGCCACAGTGCCTGGGAGCTGTGTGTGAGCTCAGCACACGTGAGCCAGCCAATTTACCACCTTATCCCCTGCAATACACACAAGCTTGGTCACCTACCACTCCTAAACCTACCAGGCTTCATTTTATCACTACTCCTTAATTCATGAGACTTCACCCACTGCCTGCATCCCCACTATTTGCACGCACACCTGTAGACATACTGCTCAACCCACCACGTTACACAACACAAGCCAGCCAGGCAGCCTCCTCCAGCCCGTCGGGATTATTCCCACCCTTGGACTAGCTACCGGCTGTAGTGCGAGCACAACTTCATGGACGCACGGAGTCAGCAAATACGGCCGCCAACCGGCGCGAGAGGCTCCCTCCGGCTGCTCCCCCATTCTTTTCCCCACAAACACGCAGCAGAACCGCCCGCCACTCCCCTCCCGCCGCTGACGGGCCGCGAGCCCCAGGCCTCGCAACGGCTTCTGCCTCCGGCACAGGGGCCCTCCCAGCCTCCCGCTGCCGGTAAACGCCCGATAAATACTTGGTAAACACCCGACCTCGCCGGCGCGCCGCTCCCCCCGCCGCGGACACGCACGTGCACAGGCCCGGCAGGTAGCGGGGGCCGGGCCCGCCGCCCCTTGCCCCGCCTCGGCCCTCCCGGCGGCG
>JAWLRI010000847.1:1484494-1502621 GCA_034781795.1 Crypturellus tataupa | reverse complement strand
TCTCGCACCGGGGTGCTCGTAGTAGAGGTTACAAGCGTCGCGAGAGAGAGAGTCTCGCGGCCGTCGTCCTCTCCCGCCCCCCTCGCCCGGCGGAGCGGTCGCGCCTTTCGCACCGAGCGGGCGGGCGCAGGGCGCGCGGGAGGCCCGGCGATCCGCCCCGCCGCACGGCCCGTGCCACATAATAAAGAATAACGTTTTGGAGGCGTCGCGTGGCTCCGTGTCCCTTCCGCGGCGGCGGGGCGGGCTTCGGTGCCACGGCGTTACCGGCCCCCTTCCCGGCGGGCGCACCCCGGGAGGCGGCGGTGCCCGAGGGACGGCGGGGGCTCCGCGGGGATGGGCGGCGGTTCCCTCGCAGCGGCAGAGGGCGGGGGATCGCGCTCGGGAAGTGGCGCGGGTTCGGAGGGGGCGTCCGTTAGGCGCAGTTAACGGTCTCAACCGTCCGCACGGCGCCCCGCGCTGAGCCGCCCCTTCAGCGCCAGGCAGGACCCGCCCGGAACGGGGACGCGTGGGCAGGCCAGCCTGCTGCCCCCTCTCCCAACCGCCGTCCCCGCGGCTGGGCCGCCCAGCGGGGCGCTTGGCCTCCCCTCTGGAGAGGGAGGGACCCAATGGCACGAGCAGAGCTGGGCGGCTGCCCCGCGGCTGCGTTGACACACATTATGCAGCTCCTAGGCTCCCAGCACCACCATTCACACTTAAAAACGCTATTGCACGGAGCTCTGGAGGCACTGCCCTCGGCTGACGGACGCAGCTGCAGCTCCAAGCTAGAGCCCGGGCTGCGCTTTCCGTGGTTTCAAGCTGCTACGCGACGATAAGATGGGAAAGGTCACCCGGCGCCACAGCGCTGCTTCCCACAGCTCCCTGCCAGCCGGTGGAGTGGGTTGAGAATGAACCCGCGAGTGTTCCCGCACAGGCAGACGCTCACGAGCAAGTCCAGAAATGGTCAGGACGCTAAGACTGCACTTAGCCCTCTGCTATAGAAAGCTTGCTGGTGGGCAAGCTAATTTGAGTGCCCAGACACAGCTGCCAATCAACCTGGCTCACTTCTGCGGTGCCCACATGATCTGCGACTCGGGATACGTTTGTGTATGAAACTAGTCCTGGTTTGCCTTTCCTCAGGCTTGGTTCTAGTAGCCCTTTAAATACAAATCATGTGTTATTAAGGCAAGGACACATCTGGCTAAAACTTGCTATATCCTCTAATTGGCAAATGTAAAATTCATTCAACCCAGATAATTCTTGGATGGCATTCTAAAATAGTGCTTTTTTTTTTTTTTTTTTTAATTTCCGGTGAATCACCAGGAATTTTAGGAGAGCTTGCAGTTCCTAAAGATAATGGTAAATCTTGCATGGATTTAAGCAGGCACAGGACTGCACTGGTACCAGGTCTCTGCACCCTCTGCTTTGCTGCCTGGCTGCCTGCCAGCAAGATGCCATAGGCGGCAATAGATAATTCTGCCCAGTACGACCAAGGTATGCTCAGCTGCAACTGACACTTGCATCTAATTTCCTGTAGCATCCACTCCTCCCACAGTGATTACTAAATCCAGAAATATCCAAAGACATCACAGGTTGATTTTTCATTTCTCATTCCAACATTATAACTCCTTTTTTTTTTTTTTTTTTTGCTTCTATATCCAACCCCTTTGTTCTTATCCTCTTCATTTTGCTTTCAGCTCCAGCTGAACATTTTGTAAACATCACATTTCTATCTTTTTTTTTTCTTTTAATGAAGTACAGGGTACTTCATTTCACATCATTCAGGTGACTCGTTACATCACCTCAATACCAGCAGGAACTTAACAGAATTGATTTCTCAAAATAATAAATACTACCCTACATTAATTCTTATGTAATAAATCACGTCCCCTAATGCTCCTCAAACATAGCATGCATAAATATTAGAGATTAATTAAAAATCTACACCATGCACATGAATTCTTAGCCCAGCATAAACGGCACATTTCTCATCACTAGAAAATGTGAACACCTAGCTAGTTCATGTGGGCTAAAACTACATGTCCTCATTGCTCAAGAGGTGTGTGTGGCAAGAGGCAAGTATCACAGTGGCAGCAGGGACTGTGAGTGAGGTAATAAGTAGGTGAAACCGTGGCTGTGTGTGGCAATGAGCAGTTAATGGCTAATCTAGGCATTTGTGGTTGACCCCAGTTAAGCTTCATTTAGGGTTACTAAAGCAAGCTCTTTGTCTGTGGATCAACAGTAACATGTGCATGCCTAAAAGTGTACACATATTACACTGTCAAACATTAGCGAAGAAAATAATTATGAGATGGTAACTGAATCAAGAAATGGAAATAGGTTTTAGAGGATGCAGGCAAAAAGGAGAGGATGCAGGATACTGGCAAAAAAAAAAAAAAAAAAAAAAAAAAAAAAAAACATAACTATTAGATTCTGCAGCTTATGGGAGTGAAAGTGACTTCTTACATTCAAACTTTTCCGCAGGTTTCCTATTCTGTTGTTATTGGTGAACAGATTGTTCCATTTAGTAGTAGTTGTTGATGGACCTTCTCAAGAAGCAACTTTGCTTCATGCTCAAATCAATGAGCTGTAAAACAAATCTTGACAAAATACCAGTAGCTCCAGGAAGCCACTCAAGCTGACAACATTTTTACATTGTTATTTCAACTTTTACCTTCTCAAACTTTAAAAAAAAAAAAAGTTAACTTTGTGTCTGAAACATATATCAGTCTAGCAGGTTAGCTGCTCTCCCCTGCCACTTTGACCACAATCTGCAACTGCTCCAGTTTCACAAGACTGCATTTTTAGACACTGAGAATATTCATGGGCTATGAATATTCTTCATCTGCAAAGCAAACAAGCTCTTTCACTTTCAGCTGAGTAACTTCCCATGGAAATTAATTCACTAAATTGCCACTTCCTTGGGTACCCTTCTAGATTACGCCATCTGTAATGGTGTAAGAGAGAGGTAGAGAGGAAGGAAATCACAAGATAATAAGGTTGACTTCATATTAAGAAATGAGTAGAAAGTTTGGAAAGATTCTTGTAATACTTGGCCTTGCTTTCCTCAACAAGAGAAAGATTAAATTAAAAGCTAATACAGTAACAGAGAATGGGAAAACTGTGGGATGGATAACAAAGAATAAGGAATAAATACCGACAAGGGCAAAAGCCAGGGGATATCAGTATGCCCAAAAGACACAAATGAAAGGTGGATATACCATTCCCAGCATTTTATGCTGCAAAATGGAGGAATTTCACAAAACAGTTCGCAACATCAGGAATTTCACAAAACAGTTCGCAACATCATCCTTATGATGAGAAACATCATGGAGTTCCTACCTGAAACTAGAAGTACAAAGAAGTAAGAAGATAGAGAGTAACTTTCTATGCCAATGAAGTGATGGTCTGTAAATAATACATAGGGTTTAATTTGGTTCTGAGATATTTGGGGAAACGATGGTTACAGGTTTTCTTAAGAAAATAGGGCCGTGAGATTGCCATAGGCAAAAGCCTTGATTATATCTCTGTATTATTAGGAAACCTCTGTATTATTCAGGAAATTGTACTGCTGGGATACAAAAAAAAAATACTCCATTAATGAGATTTTAACTTTCCTGTTAATAGTTTTGAGAATGTATGCTACTCATAGTTGGGGCCACATATTCTCGGATGTGCAAGTCAACAGATTTCTCCTCCACAGTGTCACTAAGTGAAGCTTCATAACTAGTAAAGTTATTCTGACAATTAAAAAGTATGTCTTCAAATGCCTGAGCATAGGTAATAATCCTGGAGTAAGTGATCACAAGTTGTTTGATTTAAAGTAGGGATGAAAGAAAGTAGAACAGTCATTAGGAATCTCAATTTCAAAAAGGGCAGACTTTGATAACTGAAGGTACATGGTAATGAAATCAAGTGTCATAAAGAAGTCAGAAATTTGAATGTGGAAGAAGCTTTAAGTTTCTTACATTCAAATTGATAATTCTGTTTCAGATTCTACAGTGCTAGGACACACTGTCAGTAAAGTGAACTGGGAAACCACGCACAATTAAACTGATGGAGAAAAGCTAAATTCAAGAGGTTAAAACAAGGTCTTTGGAGAGTAATATCAAAAATTTCCTTTAGAAATTTGGCACTCATCACCTCTTAAAAGCTAAGAAAGACAGAATATTCTGGTTGATCACAATGTGTCATGAAATGCCACTGAGTTTCAAATGGCAAACATAATCTCAGACATGGCTGAGCAACAGGTTAAGCGCCTCCACACAGGCACTCAATAACTGGCAGTGCAGAGGTACCTATTTAGAGCTCCACACAGGCAACCATGAGCTGGCTTTGAGACATAGCACACCAAAGGGCTTCAGGTACCATGATTACTTCTGCTGCCTTCATCTGAGCTTTGGCCACGCTGTTAAATTGGGTAGGAATAGACAGACACAAATTGTCAAGCCAGTTTATAATTAAGCCATGACTTAGAATGGCTTAATAAGTTACTACTACATGGACAAGCTGTAATAACTGCCTATGCGTATGCTCTGTCAGCTCGCCCAGGTGCTGAAGTAAAACGTGTTAGTTTAAGCTACTATCTGCTATCGTCTCCTACCTTAAGCAATTAGTTGACTTGGTCACTCAATCACTTCTACTATGAGCTGTATTTTTTTGTTTCCTTTTTGCTGCTGTTAAGTTCAAATCCAAATGCAGCACTGCAGGTCGCATGTGAGACAGCAAATTTAAGTTACCTTTTTGGTTCTGAGACTGGCTCTTTTTGCAGTCTACAATGTTGTCAAACATTTTACTGTGATGTTAGAACCTGTCATCTCTAACGTGCCTTTATCATTATTACTGTCCTGGTTTCTTCTCCACTGAGTGTCTGGGTTTTTGGTTAACTTTTTTTCTACCCATTGAGTAATACTTTTTAAGAGCATTTGAAATGTTTTAAGAGAGCTCAAAACCAAAACAGAATATAATGTACCTGTATTCTTATCATGCATTAAGCTTCTGTTATCAAAGAAATCAATCAAGTTTGGTTAGCAAGCTGTTTTTTAACAATAAACACTTCTGGTTGCAATACCTTCTCAATTTTCAAACACTATTCAACTATTCTATAGATATGATGTTATATAGTAGTGACCACTCTAGTGAAAATTTTAAAGATAAACGTGAAGTTCAAACAGAAAAACTTCTAAATCTGAAGAGATTATCATCAAAATATGCAGCTTTTACCTTATATATTTGCCTATGTAATTCCATTACTACCTTTTCCAGGCCATTTATACTTCCAATATTCTCCTAATTTATAAGGAATCATCATTCCCATTAATTTACTATTTTATCCTTCTTTCCTAAAACTTGCGAGAAGTAATTGCCTTGGAAAGCTGAAAGGATCACTTCGTAAAAATCAGTGACTTTTTAAAAACACTTTCCCACATTTCCATTTACTCCCTGGTTCTCCCCATCACTGACAGCCGCAGTGAGAGGCCCATGGGGCTGCCACACGCTCGGTTCTCATCTACCAAACAGTGAGAGAGGCTGCCTAGAATGGATCAACACATCAAGCCTAATTCATGTGATTTATATATGTGTTTTCTATTATTTGAGGACATTTCTGTTGAGGGCATTCTGTTAAGATCAGCATCATCGTTAAACTGCAACGAATATGAGTCATATTCATGCTGAGGAGAGAAACACAGGCAACCAAACTGTGCACAGTGTGAAGGGTTGCCATAACGAACGCTTGGAACATTAATGATGGAAAAGCTGCTCTTGAGAAGCCTTTTTTTTTTTTTGAAAAGACAGGAAGAAAATTCCTTTCCTCACAGGAACTCTATGTGTATCCACTAGGGCACTGAACATCTTCCTCAAAATGGAATTACAGCAGGGGCTGTTGAGTAGTTTATAGATTCATACAACAGATGACTATAGGTTTAAAAAAGTTAATTTCAAAGGTAGAAAGGAAAAGAAACAAGCACACAAAGAAAAGTAAGCCTGCAGCCAGGGAAGGGCCCCAGCTTCTCTGACCACATCTCCCTGCCAGGCTAATACACACGGCTGGTCGGAGGGCTCATCCCCAGGCCGAGCAGAAGCCCTCCCTAGACTGCTCTTACAAATCTTCCTCTTTTCCGGCATTTCTGCAAGATGGTTCAATAGCTGCTCTCCCTGATTATCTAAGTGGCCCACACCAGAAACTTCATAACATTGGGTCCATTTCAATGTTGAGATCTGAGCTTAACCTTCTGCATGCCAAGCCCAGGTAGGTACTGGGGTGCTAGCAGTTCCAAGTTTAAACTGTTAATGATAAAAAAAATGTGGTGCTGTAATGAATTTTCTATTCACAAAGAAATGCAGAGCAGAATGTAGGTCAGACTGCATGTTGCTATTTATCCAAGATTTTTTTTTTCAATTGACAGTGGATTTTTTTCAATTATGTAGTAACAGAAGGTATAACTACTTTAAGATAAATATGCTGTATTTATTTCTGAGAGTACTGTTAAATCTTTATTCACTTCACCTCGTTATTAAATCTTCCCTCAAAAAGGAAAATGTGTGTATTTCTTACTAGCAGGTCCACATGGAAATAATTCATGACAAGGGTCATGACATGATTTATACAAGATATCCTTCTGGCTTCTAGAAGTTGTAGTAGTGTCTGGACAGAAAAAAAAGAACAAAAAACACCCCACCAAGCTACATTCTCACCATGGTGACCTACAAGAGACCTGTCACAACAGAGGCTGCTGTTGCCACTACAATTTCCAGAACTCCTGCTGTTCATGTTGTTGCTGAAAGAGAGCGTCTGCTGCCCTTTGCTGCATTTAAAGCTCCGTTAGATCAGCCTGTGACTTTAACACAATGTTCACACTTTACTGTACAGCTGTATCAAAGAAAATGAAACGTTCAGAATATGCCAACCATAACAAGAGCCTCAGCATTAAACACGCTATGTACTTCCTTTGAGGTGCTGAGTGCTCTGACTTCCTCCTGTGTTAGCAAAGGCAAACAGGCATCAAGATCAGCGTCTACGGGCGCAGCTCTGCTCAAGCTGGAGCGCCACTGAGGTCGGTAAAAGTACAGTCCATGTGAGAAGTGGAGGATTGATCCCCCACGGGAACAAAATCACATCGTATTTTTGAAACAGAAATAAATTAGTGTTTTCAGTTATCAAACAGAACTTATAAAATGGAAAATGGGCATGTTGTGTCTCTGAACATTTAACAGTATGAACTCCATTTCCACACTCCAGGAAAGAGCTGCTAATGAAGATACACATGTTGCAAAGATGCTTTTGCACCAGTAAGAGAACCACTGGGTTGGTGAAATATATAAAGCAAGCACACCCTTCTAACAGGCTGTTACTCAACTAAATAAGTATACTTCAAATAATTAGAATATATGTACTAATTTCAAAGAGCATCTGAAGCTAGTGGCAAGAGGATGTTGATTTTTAAATATGTATGTTCAGTTTAGCAAAAGGGAGCATTCTCAGTTTCCTGAATTCTACACCCTTTAGTACAAATGTGAAACAAAAGTAACATGGTCTTTCTGGTGCAAGGAAGATGTCCTCATGACAAGACTTGACATCTTAAAAGCAATATTATCTGGAAGTGAAAGGGCCCCAAAAGATCCCTGATTAGCCCAGTGAATATCAAAAGACAACTTGGGCAGAAATTGCTGGGATATCTGTTAAATAATGATTGGTAAGCAAATGAGAGTCAGAAGTTACTGTGATTTGTGTAAAGTCCCTAAAGATGAAAAAGCAAGGAAATAAGAGAAATTATTTGAAGAAAAGTGCTCAGAAATCTTAAACTGATCTTTTGTATTAGTGATATCTCATGTGTGAAATCTATTAAAAGCCATCCATTTTTTTGCCAAGTGTGAGACTAGGAACAGATAGAAGTTTGGTATCTTTACTGTATATAATTTATAAGATCTTAAAAAGCCATGAGAAAGGTTTCATAATATAAGTTATACTGACTGGAAAATGAAGAGCCAGATCAAATTATAATTCAACAGACCTTCTTAGCAGGAAGGTAAATCTAAATTTGGAAATCAGTGTGTCAAAGGATCATTGCGTATCAGAGATGATTCAGTTTTAGACAAGCTTAAGCAGATTTCATTTGCATTCATATAAATAGCTCAGGTTGAATCAAAACTACTATAAAATATTTTAAAACTTTTTTTTCTAAATTGAAGGATGCAAAGGAAAGGAATAGTCAAAAAAATGTTCTGAAGTTTATCATCTCTAGCAATGAGAGAAGAAAGAGAAATCATAAGTGACCACCACAATAAGAGATGATAGGTACCTTTTGAAATCATGTTTTCGTATTTCTGTGCTTTTTGTTTGCATTTGTTGGGTTTATTTCCATTTTGTAATCAATACTTAAGCCTTGTTTTCCTAGTAAAATCTTTTTTTCCTTTTTTTGAAGGTTAGTCTAATAATAGTTACTTCAAGTAAATATGGCAAGCATGAGACACATCTTTTTTTTTTCTGGGGAAGCAACAAATGCAAGAGCAACAAATTCAAATTCAAAAGCAATAAATGACTTGACACACAAATCTTCAGTATCCCCACAGCTTGTGAAAAAAAATGGAAAACCAAGGCATTTGTGTCTTCATAAATAGCCAGAAACAGCATTAGACTGTATAGAAAAGTCTATCTGGTTAAGCATTTAGAGACCCATGAGACAGGATGGTTGCAGATATCCAAATCATATTAAACCTCTTGGAGCATGGAGTGCTCTGGCATGACAGAGGACTCAGCATATTGCAGGGAAGGAGGCTGGAAGTAGCAGGACACAGGGATCTCCAGGATAGCCAAGGAGAGCAGCACAGGAAACAGCACAGCATAAGGCAAGCGACAGTCCTCCATCTAAAGAAGAATCAAGAAAAACATATATATTGTTTTCCATTGCAAAAGGCCACGAGAACAGCAAAATGCTCAGAGCTTGGAAAGAAAGAGCGAAAGCCGACACTTGAGAGCACCGCTGTGCAGAGGTGTTCGTCGGTAACAGGTTCAAGGTTGTAACGGAGAGTTTGAAAAAGCCGAGAGGCTCCACAGCTGAAGGACAGCAAGTGCAAAGGCAAATACTCAGTGGGCATTCCCAGAAACACTGCGGCACTGCCGCATCCCAACAGGCCACTTAACACAGAACAGCAGCAGCAGCGTGCAATCCTCAGAGTTAAGGACAACCTCTGTGTCAGTACATTCAGGTAGATGAGTACCTTTGGATACAGGTTTCAGGGGGGTATATAAAATGTTTGCTGAAACTCATCATAAAGCACTTATTTTCATTGTTAGATTGGGCTTGGGAATTTTCACTCCTAGGAAAATATGCCCTTTTTTTTTCAGGGCTGCTACTACACGATGGCAGTATCGTGTCTTTATGTTTGTGTTTTTTTTATTATTATTATTATTTCAAGAAAGGAAGCTGTGGCATTTGCAGAGCCATTGAAAAGAGCAGGGGCATTCAGTCTACAGCTGCTATGACTTCTGGGCTTATTTATTCAGTCTGTGGCCCTCCGGAAGAGGCTGTAGGCGAAATGACTTGCTCTGGTAGTGTCAGTGGCCTACTTCTTACCAGCATTTCTTTCCAGAGGCCCTTTCCCCACCCAGCAGTAAAAGGGGGAAGGACGAGGGCCCCTTGAGGAAAAGGGCTTTTAGAAACGAACTGCTGTCAGAACAATTAAGCCAGCGCTCACTCTTCTCTCTGCACAGGTCTGCAGCAAGAGGGAGGCGGACAGAGCGCTCTGTGAATTACTCGGTAACAGTGACTTGTTCTCAGCTGCTGTATTTTTCAGGCACGCATCTGCACAGGTAGCATACTGGATCCATTCAGAAACTCTGGCCCTCGCAGGAAACCCTCGTGTCCTGCAGCGAGGGGTGCACCACAGCATCTGGCCCTCTCCTGTCGCGAGCGGAACACGCGGAGTCTCAAATGAGGGCGGCTCCGCTGCAGAGCGCCTGCCAGAGGTTCCTCGGAGCGGGGGCCTTCCTCTGCGTCTGTTGGGCAGTAGTCAAGTAATGGAGTGAGATACCGTGCCAGATAAAATGTAGGCTGCGACTGGCAGCACAGCAGCAAGAGGAGGAACACGCAGGAATTAACAGGGAGAACACAAAGGGATTAATGCCACAGATTTCGGCTTCTCTTCGCACCTTGCCATATAACTGCAGTTTTCCTGGTATCATTCTCAGTTTCATGAAGAATCCTAATGACCCCTTAGGGTTACAGTACTGAAAAGAAAAAGTTGGTGTACTCTTCTTCTTTTTTTTTTTTTTTTTGAGTTTATTTAACTGAAACCACAAAACCAAAAGCTTCTGTGCTCCTATGAAAAAATATCAGGAAAGTCCTGTTGCAGCAATGATGCAGGCAGGAAGGTGTGACTAAAGCCTTAAAGTCTGGGGGTTTTGTTTTTCAAAGGAAAAGCCAAGGGCCGCGTAACCAAGGTACAAGGAAGCCACTGAGGCAGAAACCCACATGGGACAAGGCCTCCGCTCATCCGGCGCTTCCAGAGTTAGAGGACAGGACAATTTAGTGAATCACAAAGAGCAGAAGACAGAATCATAGGCGAACTCACGTGGATTAGGAATCATGCAGGAGCAGGCGAAACAAGCACACAACCCCCAAGCACCCTCGGAGCTGACGTACTTCTGAGGAAGGCCACAAATGCCTAGAGAAAGCGTGAGGTGCGTGAGGCCCAGGGGTGTGAGCTGCTCCTTCAGAATGCGGGAAAGCTGGAGAAAAGTCTAGAGACCTTCGTCAACTGGCTGAGGCACTTGGTCCTGTGGTTTTGGGGAAGACACACTCAGATTTTCTCTTGCTTGAATGTTATTTAGTCATTCGTCAGAAGAGTTTAAAAAGTAAATCATTCAAGAGTATTCCAAGCAAAATATTTTTTTCTCCCCTCTTTCTCAGTCTTTGTGACATTGGAAAAGAATTTGCCACCATAAATCCTCATTGAACAAAAATACGCATCTGCAAGGAAGACTACAAGAATGAAGAGAAGTCTCTATTTTGTTCCCAGGCAGACTCTCACTGGCATTCTCCTTCTCAGCTACTGCTGCTTGTACTGAGACAACAAGAATTAATTTTCATGGTGCCACATCACATCAGATTTTTACCAGGACTCCAGGAAAACCGAATAATAAGGCCAATCATGTTTTCATAAAAGTCAGCCCTAGCAATTCCTATTTATTTCAGGAAAAGCAAAATCAGTCCAAGAATATTCATTCTTAGTAGCTTTTAAAGAATTTCTTTCAGACACATTTTTATACTATGCTGTGGGCTTGGTGGAATAATGTACGTTTTTCAGTCTGAAAAAATGAAAAGAGAATCAGACTGATTTGTCTTTTTATTAATTATTCATTGCCTAAAACTAGAGACTTATCAGAATTGAGGGCCATATGTACTGCTGCTAAAGCTACACCAGAAAGGAAGGAGCCATTACATCCCCAGTATCAGTAAATTATCATTGCTTCTGTATACCTGTAGCATGTACAAAAAGATCTCTGTAATTGGAAAGTACAGTGGCATTTATCCACATTATTAAAAAAATATTGATTTCAAAGGATTCTGTAAAATATGATCTGAACACACATTGAATAAGCTGTAAATACAAATTAAGGCCTCCTTTGAAGAAGTGTATTTGTCTCTGTGGTAAAGCCTGCTAAATTACATTTTAGAGAATTCACTCAGACTGGAAATCATATCACTGTGTGTGGGTATAGAAGGTGGCTCGATAAATTCTGCCTTGGTGGGTGAGTCAGCGTGAGTCACCAGCAGAGACGTACCCTCCTACGGATATACGGAGCTGCGAGGTACTTTTAGAAACATTTCAGGGCAACGAAATAATGCTGTCCTCCTGCTTTTTGTCTAGATGACATTAGTGACAGCCCCAACTTTCCCAAAACATTGCAGGTGCTCTCAGCTCATGTGAGGTTAAAAGAGAAGATCCTTCTTTATTTTGGTCCTTTCATCAGGCAAAGCTAACACAAATATGAAGAGCACTTAAGACAGCCGCAGGTTGTGAATACAGTAATTTACATGGCTGCATTACACTGACAGACAACTGAACGACATCTATTTTTCTGGTGGAATTCAATTATTTGATGGAACTGTGAAGAGTTTATTTTTCTCCTAATTTTAATTACTTCCATCACTCAAAACTTCTAGTGGGTAATAAATGGCTATGACAAATGAGGTTCTCTTAGCTTACATCACCAGACATGTTATATGCAAAGAAGTGTCAGCTCTGATCTGAAAGGCTTTTTAGTTGCAACACTCCATTTAAAGGTTTGAGGGCAATGTAGGTGAGCTTTTGAAGCCATTGCCATTTTTTTTCATCTTAACATCTTTTTCTTACAACAGAAAAGTTAAATTGTTTACCCTTCTTCGTATTTCATCTTTATTTGAAACAAAAATAACCTGTTATAGGAAATGTGAGGACTTCTCCCTTAGATATAATAGGAACATATTTCACCCACATAGGATCAGTAGATATTTTACTGCTGTTTCACATTTTCCAGGAGCTTTTCATGACAAATGGTGTTAACTGTAGAACTTTAGATGCCTAAATATGTATATTTATACTTTTTATAGTGCAGTTCTACTAGGATATCAAACTTAAACACAATCCAAATTATTTCAAGAAAAAAAAAAAAAAAAAAAAAAAAAAAAGCTCTTCTTCTCTAAGATTTATTTAAATTATTTTGGGAAACATAAAACTGCAAGGTACAATACAGCTCCCGATTATGGAACAAAGTATAATCACCTTTAGGGAGGACTCCCACAGCAACTTACCCCTGGGTTGTATAGGTATTGGTTCTGCTCCAGGATGTCATTTTATATAAAAGGTATCATTTCCCCAAATGTCTTAATTTGCACAGCTACATAGAAATGCATTTTGTCTCTACTTCTCACACTGATTTTGGCAGCTCTAATATTTATTTTTTCTTTCGTCTTGCAAAGGCTATGGGGAATTTCATATCAAATAGTAATGACCACCTTGCACTTCACTATTGAAACCAAATCCATTGTTGCAGTTAGTCATCCATTTGGATCGTACTTATAAGAGCAATGCCACACAGAAGTAGCCAGATTCACATCAGCTAATCTGGTTATAAAGCACAGGCCTTGGCTCTATCAGATATGCTAATATGTGTGTAAACAGAAATGGTTTAAGCTATTTTTTAGTCATGGGTTCTTGTTTCCTGCACTTCCAGTAGTTTAGCAAATGCACTTTGAATTTGCTCCCTCACTAATGGTAAAGGGAGGATCTTTCCAGGTTTTACTTCGAACCATAGAACATGTCTCCTGGGTTGGGTCCGCAAAGTAGCCAATGGAGGAAACACCAGAATCTTGTTGGATTTGAGTGTACTAGTGTCCTGAGGACACGTGGTTTCAGGTAGACCTCTCACTAGAGCATAGCACCCTTGAAAAGCTTGCAGGAAGCAGAAGGCCTAAGTATTCTGTGAGCATCAGAGCACCTTATTGCTGGATTTGGGCTTCCAGTATTAAAGTGCAACCTCAAAGACAAGCTCAACCTCAAATTTACTAACTACCTATACTGCTTACTCACTGAGCACTCAAGGTTGCCAATTTCTCACAGAAAATCCAAAGATTTCAGCACGTAAGGCTTGTAGCTGAGAATAAAATAACACAGTTCACAGAATATTTGTGTCTAATAGCTAGTGTGCTGCAAAAGAATGTGCACAGACAGACATTTTACTTCAAATGCATTTACTCAGAAAATATTCAAAAATAATTTTACTTCAACAAGTTTTCTTGAAGTAAATTCTTGTAGGACATTGCTGCTTTCTCACTGTAAAGAGTAGAGGTTGGAGAATGGTTTCTGCAGTTGAACTGATTATCACAGATATATATATGTAGCATGCATGTATACACATATACATACTTATATATTTTCAGCATATGATCTTTTCACAGAGGCACAATATTCAATATATTCTGTGTATTATAAGTTGTATTTTAGTAAAAATATAAAACAGTCTGTTTCAGTAAATTCATTTTCAAATTTGGCAGAAAGCAACCCCCCCAGTCTTCTAATGCATTACCTTTTCCTCAATATTCCCTACAATTAAATTGGATTGGTGAAAATTAGTTAAATTATTGAAAAATGAGGCAAAATCTCCCACTTCCCTATGTTTTCCAACATCCACTCTATCTTATACTTTCAGTAATTTATGAAGTTTTTATCTCTAAACTGTAAGTAGGGTTAAATCCAGTCTGGTAACAAGACAACAGACTGTAGAATAAAGGACTTTTCAAAGACGATTTAAGCTCCCTCTGTAAGTGATGTCATGAGGAACAGTAAGTTTTGAGTTATCCTGGAGGTAGGTAGGTAGGATTCCCCCTCCATCAGAGCCCGTTAGAGCCTGAAGGAGGTACATGGAATTTCCACTTCCTTCACCCCAAACTTTCCTACAGAAACCTGGGAACTGAAGTTCACGGTCTCACATCTGAAAACTTTGAGTCAGACCCGTGGAGCCGGAGATCTGGAGAGTAATCCCACGAGGTGGCTTGGCGGGGTCGCCGCCTTTCCCATCTCACCTGCTTCAAGAGCGACTCCCTCCGTGGTGCCTGGGAGCCGCCATCCAGCCCGGCCTTGCAGGCTGTGCGCAAGGGTGAGCTGGGCGCGTGTCCCGGGCTTTGGGATCCAGGACCTGGAAACATTTAACACAGAGCTGCATTTAAGTCATTGCCGAACACATTTATGATGCATTTGCCATCTAACCAGACCACGATGAGTTCAGCTAACCTTGTATTCTGTGTCTCTGTTCGAAAGGGACAAATAAAGACCTTTTCTATTCTGGCAACAGCAGGATTTCCTATGATGAAAATGCTTAGTAATCTTGGTCATTTTCCAGTATGCTGCTTCATTTAATGTAATTTGCAACCTCACTTTCATGCCTGTAGCATTTAGGTAATCACTAGCTAAGAGCTGCTGATGGCATCAAACATTCAGCTCAGCCATACCGACCGGCTGCTACACGCTCAAGCTTTAATGAATTGCAGGTCTAGATCAGGCACAAGTGCTTATGTTTTAAATCAAAAAGTGAGAAAGACAGAGAGACAAAGAAAGAAAGAAGGAAAGAAATGCGTTGAGAGCAAAACCAGGCTTAAATTCATTAATTACATTCATAAGGTAACTGTGTAAACATAAACAAAAACACATCAAAATGTTTTTCTGCATTTTTTTTTATTTTCCTGCTTGTCTGATAACTAAATAACTAAAAAATAACTAAAATCCATACAAATAAATATGTACTATAACAGAATCAAACTAAATGTGCCCATTGATAGCAAGCAATACACTTTGGCATTATTTAATATTCCTTTGTTTGCGAAAAGCTCATAACTATAAAAATGGCAGAGCACAGAATGGGAGGTCTGCCACAGTATTTTTCAAATCTGAATGTATATGTTTTGAATGCATGTGTGAATATATATGTAATTCTGATAAAAAATAAGCATCATAAATTTGCTTTAGAACAAAAATAGTCAGTGCTGCAAGAGTTAATTCACATGCATAATTTCCCCCCTCCAACCTAATTTCAAGTGTCCTCTACATAGCTCAGGCTACCGTAGCTAGAGGCAGAGAGGGACAGGCCACCGGAGATGTGGACATGTGGGACAGGAAGGCCAGGGATGTGTGGGTGGTGATGAGGTCCGTCCGGCACAGTTGTATCTAAATGGAACAGCTAAATAAATGTCAGTTCTGTTTTATTTTTTCTTCTTGTAGACCAATATGTTCATGCAGACTGAGTGTAGGCAGTGCTAGTGCCTGAAAAAAAAATATTATTCAAGTGTCTGAGCTAGTTTTTACTGAGTGGGAAAGTAAAATGGAGGAGGCAGTGGCAGTAGCTTCAAATCATAGATGCTAAGGAATAATTTGTATCAGACAGGAGTGTGTAAAAGCTGCTGGGTGTCCCGGTGCACAGAGCTGAGCCCACCTTGTTCTGCTCTCAGCACGCGTTGACGGGCAGCCTTGACATCTCGCAGCACCGGCCGTGGCACGTGGTCAGCAATTCCGGGAGAAGAAGCAAGAGGAGAGGTGAAGACAGGTCCTCCACAGTGACCGCCTGAGGAGCTCGGGCTCTGCTCACAGCCTTGTCGCTCCCTCTCTGTGCCGAGGACAGGACGTGCAAGAGCTCTGTGGTGCTCGCACCCTTCCCTGGATGTCACCGGCGGTGCAAAGCGGCTGATGGAAGGCTTGCTCCCATTGCCCTGTCTGTGTAGTACTCCCTTTTTGGCAATCCAAAAGGTTTCCCTTGTAAATCTGCATAGCAGTTGACTTGCTGAGAGTAATGCAACTATTTTTCTGAGGGAGGTCATCCCATAAGACTAGAATGTGTGGGGTTTATTTTTATTCACATCACTGATTGAACGTGTGCTCTGCTCCTCTCCCAAGATTTACAGTACATCAGGGTTTGACTGGAGGAATTGTCTGTCATACTTCCAGCTAATCAATGACCTACTTTATTATTACATTTAAAGCCTGGGCTCAAAGAGAGGCTTTTTGCATTGAATGAAGATCTGATCAATAACTGGCATGAAGGACACGGCAGGGTGCGATGCTACAGAACAGAGAATAGTTTTTACTAAATGTCATTTCATGACACCTCCCCTCTAGTGGTCTGCTCTATTTTAAGTACAACAGGATGTCATAGCTCAACTTTTTCAAGTACAGATGTGCAGATTGTGGAAATATACTGAGGACTGAACTGGAAACCTTTCAAATAAATATTAGCACATTATAGAAGAAAACAAAGCACATTTATTTAATTGTATCTATCTTCTCAGACATAATTGGAAGTGGAGTACAACTCAGCTGGCCTTAGAAAGTTAAGTAAAACAGTGAGCCAAAACAGTGAGTACAAAAATACTTCTGCTACTGAAATAACAGAGGACACTCTATAATGAAACTGAATTTGTAAGACAGCAACCAATATTTTGGCAGATTTGTTCCTTTGTGTATTCTGTGTCACAAATGATTAGTTTCATCACAAAAATAACCATTTATTACTTTTGCACAGCACTACAAAACTGGCATCAGTAGGCGGGAAATGAATTGGACTCTCATCTGTCTCATGTATCACCAAGACATTCACAATAAAGTTTCTATTTATACTATATATTACTGTTATATATATGGTTATGTTTCTGTAATATCATTTAGCCAATAGCTTCAGTGGGCTTATATTACTCTAACCAAAGCTGGAACCAACCCATAGGTATAGGGGAAGAACAATTTGACAGACATAATATTTATTGTCATTAGCAGTAAAAAACCAGAGAGATCACAGTCTGAGTTTGTAATCCAGCCTGAATTCACATGGTTGATAATCAAAAAACACCCTACAACTGGATTTTGCCTATCTTTAGGCCTATATATGAGAAGGGTAAGCACTAACTCACATCTGCACAGAGTCAGTCATGACTGACAGCCCACCGAAGGACCGGTGTGTTTTCTAAATGTGTTTGTTTTCCCTCAAAGTCCACCCGGGGATCCCAGTGAGACCTTGTTCCTCACCGGCTGCCTCAGGAGATGCTAGCCCTGGCTGTCCTGGTCAAAGCCTTACTGCTCCTGCAGAAGGGCTCAGATGTGGGAGGAGAAGAAAAGGCAATTCCCTAAGATCCACTCCCACAGGAAGCTTCCTCAGCAATTCTGATAAACAGCAATTAAAAGCTATTACACTTCTAAAGTGTGGCTTTTTAAGCAACGAAGCTGGTTCCAGCAGCAATCCCATTTTAATGATAGCAAATATTGTTCAGGAGAACAGAACCTGTGGAGCCAGAAGAGGTACATGCCAGTGTAATTGGGCTGAAAACAATGTTGCTCTTCGGATTTTGATTCCTGCCCATCTTTGCCTAAAGGGAAATCCAACACTCTCTGTAGCTAAAACATCCTTACGTTGTCTACCTGGCCTGTTCCTCTGCAGCTCAGAGTAAAGCAGCCATTCAGGAGTGCTGTAGAAGACATCTCTGCTCCTTGTTCCCCAAAGCCAAATAAGATTTTGGACAGGGGAAAGTATGAAAAGGAGATGTAAATACTATGCTTTTTCAATTCTCTGCTCCTAATATCAATATTTGGACATAGTAACATGCAATTCTATGGCAGGTGATGACAGAAGACT
>JAWLRI010000847.1:1453534-1484394 GCA_034781795.1 Crypturellus tataupa | reverse complement strand
TTTTCAATTCTCTGCTCCTAATATCAATATTTGGACATAGTAACATGCAATTCTATGGCAGGTGATGACAGAAGACTGCAGGTCTTCTACTCAGCCCTTAAAATAGAGCTTGAATAACAGTAAGGTCAGGGATTGCCTCCCCTGCAGTTTGTGTTCATTTTATGGAGAGAAAAATTGTTGCTAAGGCATCAATATATTTGAAGCAGCTTTGTGTATTAAGCCAAATGCCAATACCTAAAGCTAAGTACCTAAATAAATAGGGAATTTTCAAGATCTTGATGATCACAAGGCTTTGGACATTTGTAAAATAGTCTTTCAAAAATAAATTAGTATAGAAGCAAATTATGATTTTCTTAATGTCACATTAGGCTAAGTGATAACAGGAAAACACAGGAATGCAGTGGGGGAGTAGTTAACATGGGTTGCTAGGATGTTACAAGCATGACTTTGAGATTGTTCCAAAGAGTGTCTTCTCTCAAAACTGCAATCACTAATTTGGGCTCAAGAGTCAGAAGCAAACAAAATAGGTGCTTTTCCTTGGTATGCCAGAAAGGGGTACATCTTGACTGTTGTAGCTCAAAGGGCTCCAAGGCTGAGAAAGGCCATGAATGATTATTACTGAGAAATTTATAAAATAAGATTATGCAGAAAGAAAGGCTGCTTTTTTCACTGTAAACTGAATAATTACATATGGACATCTGTAGCTACGGGTGACATAATATCATCAGTTGGAGAACAACCTTGTTAATCTAAAGGAGTTGATATAAAATGAAAAGAAGGAAGAAATAAATAGAATGTAACATATTTTGCAAAGGAATGAAGTGATATTGAAATGACTACATTCCAGAGAAATTAAACTGTGCTCCCAGACCCCAAAGATATTTGTTCAGTCTCATACATTAATTCCCTGAAGGGTAGTTTTTTTTGGACAGCTCGGAGAGATCCCCTTCCATGCTGAAAACTCTTCTCCTACCACTGCCACACAGAGCAGAACTGCTTCACTCCAAGCATGGACACGCTTGCCAGGAACATGTGGTTCTTTCCAAAAGAAGCAAACTTACTAGCTGCTTGGCCCTCTTCTTGCTCCTGCTACAGCCCCTAGGAGCTCTAGGCAGCTGCTCCTGCGTCACAGCTCCCTCCCTTCTCGCTTTCTGACCCTTGTGTCTGCACAAACTGCCTCCACCCTCAGCACAGAGGAGGGTTTGTGCAGCCCCTAGAAACATCACTTGTCTAAGAGCAGCAAGAAGACGTGGCCTTGGAGCAGCAGGGAAACATCCTGGCAGAGTAAGGAAGATCAGGTTATTTACAGCACTCACTAAGGCACTTCTGGGACTCCAGACTCCTCAGTCCCAAACCAGAGGAGTGGTCACGGCTGCCCTAGTAGAGCCCAGAACTCACCAGGTGTTTAGGAAAGAGACCCCATCTTTCCCCAGTATGTGCACCGGGTTTTTGCCCGAGCCAAGAGTCCAAGGGCTATCTCCATTCTCAGTGCCAGCGATGTTAATACAAGCAGTTACTCTCATTTACACAGAGCTTCTAAGTTACTCTGCTTTAATGTAAAACAGAAAAATCCACTAGAGATGCACCAATTAAAAATTGGAGCAAAGGAAGTAAAAATTCAAATGATTAGGTTCCTTCTTCCTCATCTTTTTCACGCAAAGAACATTTTAAAAAATGAATTGCTGACCAAGACACCACTCCACGTGGGATGGGGATTATTTGTGGTTGGTAACTGAATAGCTCCTAAATGAAATTCATTTGGTGCCAGGAGTGCAGCTCTACCTGGTTTTCATCTGCACTCTTAAAAACACAATTACAAAACATCATAGTCTCCAAACTGCAAAAGTGTCCAAAGTCGGGACAGAAGGTACTAATATAGAAGAAAGATATCTAGGAGGTGGCTAATGTGTGCTGGACTTAGAAGTGCTAACCGGTTGTCTCACTGACAGCTGGATCTGCCCGGTGGTGGGGACAGTGGCTCTGCTGATTTACTAAATCATTCCAGCAATATTATTGACTTAACTTTAAATAAACTTAATAACATTTTTTTTGAATATACTTCCACTATTTCAAAGAACGTACATCGACTTACTGACAAATCATGGGCAAGGCTTTTGATTTTGCTGTACTACAGGTTACATATTCGTACATCCTATCTAACTTATGTGACATTTGCAACTAAATAATTGCATTTGCAGAGTACTTAAAATATATGGGTGCTAGTGAGTCAGAAATTAAGAGCACTTAGTATTAGTTATCTGCTGCGATCCTCTTTCCACATATTTTAGTCTTTCAATATGCATGCACAATATACATGTATAATAAGAGTTATCATATTATTATCATAGATTTCCTTGAGACAAGTCTTCCTGACTGGGACTCTTGATCTGTACCTGTAGGTTCATCTGTCTGCTAGTCGCATTAGTAGATCATGTTTGTTAGGGATCATATAGACTGAGTAACTCTTGAATCACGACTCAATTCAGATTGCCTCCAAACATAAAAATACAACAAGACTTTTTAGGTTTTGTGCAGTTTTCTTCCTCAAATTAGACACACGTGTTTTGGCATTTTTAATTCTTTAGTAAAAACAAGCTATCATTCATAGTTAGTCATTAAAAATAATAATTGTAAATAGTTTAGCGATGCTTTTTCTAGCACAGTGTATATTCAGCAACAGTGAATGCCTGCGTATCTCAGCCCAGGGGACACTGGGCTGACTGAAACACTAGTTTGTTTTCTCTGCTACCAGCCAAAGGAGAAACACGATGAAACCATAAAACTGTGAATTATATAACCCAAAACACAATAGCTGTGGCAGCATTATTGCTTCACAGCATATGCCCTGAAATACTCAGTAGGAGAGTGGTTTTCAAATCTAACAAAAATCAAAGATGTTTGGCTCATTTTCTCTCTCATTCTCTCACTAAAAGCATGAGAATTTTGGAAAAGTGGAGAACTCTATACAAGCAGGTTTACAAGTTGCTCCAGAGGAGGTTCAGGGTAGAGATTAGGAAAAATTTCTACATAGAAAAGAGTGGGAAAGCAGTGGAACAGGCTGCCCAGGGAAGTGATGGAGCCACTACCCCTGGCAGTGTTCAAGAAATGTGTAGCTGAAGCACCTGGGGACATGGTTTAACAGCTATGGTGTTGAGAGGCTTACAGTTGGACTTGATGATCTTGAAGACCTTTTGCAATCATAACGATTTTATGATTTTATGATTCTATGATTCATTATCCTCTTTCACTGATTTGGCACTTCATCTTTGAATTCACTTCCTGACAACTTGATGGTATTATTGTGCATCACAGTGATGAACTATGTAAGTAGTGCAAAATAAAGTAGGTTGGCAATTAAGGGCCGATTCCAGGGAGACACACAGCAACTCACGTGTGAGTGACAGCCAGGCCCAGGGACAAGTCAGTACGAGGTGTGCTGACTAGCAAGCGACATAAGAGACTGGAGCTTGGAAGCTTCAGTGCACACATGAAGCAGAAGCCCACAGAAAGTCATAAAAGCTACATGACACACTGGGGAGAAGACAAAATACTAGAGCGTTTTCGAGTCTCCAGGACCGAAAGCCACTCATTTGCTTTAAAGGGATATTAAAACAGACCTGTCTAACAGAGGATAAACTCATGGATGTTTTGAGTTATTCATGATGCATACATGTTGTTATCAGATTGTTTGTCTAAAGAAACATCCCTGTTGCAGATTTTCAGAAGCTGAAAACAAAAGCTATAACCATTATGTTTGAGAAACAACAAACAGAATCTGTTAAGTGTGCAGCAGACAAAAATTAAAAGGCTATATATAAAAGCTAAGTTGTAAATATTTATATTATAAACTGAACTCCATGCAGAGACAAACAGCTCTATGCAGTTCTCTTAGTGATAGCATGTGATGTTGTCATGCTGTTGTCCTGCTGAAGCTGTACCAGAAGCAGAAAGTTTAGAAAGAGCTGAAGACTACGGCTACCTCCTCTGACTCCATACATCACTTAGGGTTTCTACACAGTGGCTGATTCCATGCATGCCTTTTATTCTTATAGCACACGGTTAACATTCACTTGGTAACGGTGGCAGCTAAGTTTGTTTTATTCTTTATAATGGCCTAGTTTATTCCAGAAATACATACTGTCACATCCCTTACATTTTTCTGTGAAGCACCTGATATTGGCCAGGGTTGGCTCCTAGATTTGTTTGGGCCAGTATGGAAATTCTTACTTGCTTTATTAAACAAAGTCATAACAGTTTTCTTGCATATGGCACATAATTACTCTTCTAGCTTATGAAAAAGTATGTTAGCAGTATTTATCCCAGGAGAATCCAAGCAAGCTCTAACAGATATATTTATACACACACACATACATACACACACACATATATATAGGAAGCACTCTGGAATATTGCCCTCTATAAGGAAAAGGACAGCAATCAGCTGGTGCTGAACTAAGCCCATAACAGCAGAAGGAAGGGGAATTTTAGCCAATGACTACTTGGGCAAACTCTGACCAAAAAAAAAAAAGTGTTCACATTTTTAGAGTTTGTGCAAACCATCTCTCAAGCTTTCAGTTTCAACTGAGAGTGTGAGGCACCCCACAGAGCACAACTCTTAAAAGATTACCTTGGAATTGTGAAAGACTCAATTTTTAGCAAAAGACTGAAGGTGTTTGTTTATAGCCATAAGCCTCAGAAAGCTTGTGATGAAAGCCATGCACTGGAATGTGTAGCTAGAGAAGCAAGGAGTTAGTGAACACAAAATGACAAAAACTAAGCTCAGAGCTGTCTGAGAAGCTCATCTATCAAACCTGCTGGTGTCCATCAGTGTAGCATCTGGGCTTTCTGAGCAGTGTGATAGCCTTAGTGAAGTGGTAGGTATGATGAAAGAGAGGTGAAATAGATTACTCGGAATAAAGTATTTGGTTTGTCCATGGCCAGAAGCCTCAAGCATGATACCTGGAAAAAAGCCATAACTTCTTTTATAATCACAGTCATTGGATTCTTTCTCTTTAATTCTAATAATTCTTTAATTCTATAATTCATTAGTCTCCTCCTTTCAAGAAGAAGAGGTAGAGCATTCAGCTAGAAATGAACAAGAACTTGAACCTCACTTTGAACATTCATATTTTAATAGAAAGGGTTAACTTCAGTTTGAATTTGACTTTTAGCTCTAACTCCTCCACTCTAGCATTTAATTTTCAGCTTCAGTTTCACCAGCAGAATCCCCTAACTAGCCAGTGTCATTAGTGGTGATATCCTATCGTGCCATTTCCTCACAGGATGAATGATTAGCTAAACCTTTACTGTCAAAGCAAAGCTAATCACTCTAATTAATATTGCAAGCTGAATGCTAGCTGAAGCATGGTCATTTTTTGTTCTTTCAGCACGGTCCTTTCCGTATCATAAATATCCTTAGAGTATGGATCGAGTCTGTACCACCTGAAATCAAAATTGCCTTCTAGTCAGTAGGGTTCAGGGGGTACAGTTTCAACTGTACCTTTAATGTACTTCAAGAAAGTGTGTGACATCTCTCCTTTATGCAATGGCAGGGGTCAAAAGAACCCCAAGTAAAACTTAAACACCCTTGTTCCTGAGGTGGGAAGGGTTCCTGGTAAGCAGGAACTGAGAGACAACAGGTTCGTGTTATCTCCGAGACAACCTCTCAGAGACTCGGCAGAAGTAGGCACAGCAGAAGGCATAGCACACTATCAGAGGCAGGTGCTTTAGGTTGCATAAGCTGGGCAAAGCAGCCCAGCAGCCCAAATTGGAGATGTCATAAAGTCAGAATTCTTGAAAGCAAGGTGGAAACCAGGCAAAAATTCCTCTTTGGTACAGCTACCCACTAAGAACAGTTGCAATTAACTAAAAAGAGAGCAAGAGACTAAAAAGGAATCCTATGAGCTGGTATTCTCAAAATATTGAACCCAATTTTCCAGTATGTCTAAACTGTGAATTAACATTCTCCCTATAGATCATTTTTTGTATCATTGGTTCTAGGCAGTGGCTTACCATGTGAGCTGTTGTTCCCCTCTGCACTGCCGTGCGCTGTCCTTTCCGTGAATACTAATAAAAACACCTGCCCTAACAGTTTGAATTACTTGACTTTGGACAATACTATTGTGTATACAGCACCAAGCAGGCACCTGCTCCTTACAGAGCAGGTTGAGAATGAACAACTCACTATCTCGCTTACAGAATGTGATGCAAAGGCCAGGTATTGTCTGTGAAGAGAACTTAAAATTTTTCTTTTCAATGGCAGTGTTTTAAGGGATGATTGAAAGAGATGAATGGTGCTTCTAATCTGCAAAGTAGTAGCCTGTTCTAAGGAGAAGTGTGATATGAAGAGAAGTGCAAGTCACAAGTAGGAGAAGATGACAAAAGAAGTAGGCAGCACAAAATGCATGAAATGGATCAGGGTTGACTCATATGTGTTTCAAGTCAATTTATTTCTTTGGAGGACCACAAAGAAATCTCTCTGCCTTGTGGACAATTGACTCCTGCACTCAGCCTTCCTTTTTGCAGTTCTCTAGGTACAGATCTTCTTTACACACACCCACTATGGACAAATTGGGAACGTGGGAGGAAGTGGAAATGAACTAAGTATAAGATTTCTTTCAGTTCCCAGTCTGCTGGAAATTGGAATTAACTACAATATTCTTGAACTTCCTTAGTATTTAACCATAAATACCACTGTTCTCCTCACCTTTATGATCTCTCCTTGCTACTGAGAGCGAAACCCTTCAAGCAGGCAGTACTGACAGAATCCATGTGGCAGGAGGCAGGAAATGATATTACTCTGCATTCCAGGGCTTTCCAGGGGCAACTCCTCATCAGCCACATGCTGGGAACCCAGACAACTCAGATGCCTTTAAGATATCACATGGAGCATGGGTAGACTTGGGGGCTTAGGTAACTAAAAACAAAAAGAGCTTTCAGGAGAGCTCTTAGACTAAACTTTTTACAGCCTGGAAACTTTGACATCTGCAGAATGCAATGCTTAGTTATTCAGCCTCTGTTTACATCTCCTTCAGCTCTAGCCATCTGCTACACTTCAGCTGTTGTGTTTTGATGCCAACCTTCCTGTAAGCAGCTTGCATTGACTGGATTCCATCTAGCGCTGGAGCCGCGTCGCGGTGAAAGCCGGGCTCCGGGTTCCTTTCTTACTTCTGCTCGCACGTGCGAATATTGCTTTCTCATCAGAATCAAGCTGCCATACCACACATCTATTAGATGCCCACGTCCATTCTTGTGAGCCCATTCATTCCTGGAAATTCCTTCTATATTACTTCATGTTCCATTGCTGCAGACTATGGAAGTAGAGACATGGCATACATGCACGGATAGGAGAGATTTAGCAATTAGAATTGCATGTTCTTGCATCTTTTACTGGCATCTATTATATTCTAAGTAAAAGGAACTGAAGAACTGCTTGGTGACTCAGAAGCGGGTCATTTTTAGAGGCTGGACCATTTGCAGAGCTAAAATAGACTGAGCTACAAAGATTTACTTAGACTTGATTCTTTTTCCAGTTTTTCAACTTCTTGATCATTTGATATGTTCAAATCTTGAACATTTATAGACAAGTGGATAGTAGAAGAATCAATAAGAAAATCTGTAAAATCATAAAATGAATTTTGAGGACTGGGAAGAGGACAGATAGAAAACCTAAAAAAGCAAGCTGGTATAACAAGAGATCAGCAGTAGTGAAAATTCTGTTATTACTCCCAGGATAGGAATGATGCTTCGAACAGCCACTTTTAGGTGAAGTGCTAAGTCTCTTTTTCCATACTTTGATATAATTATTCATTCACACAATTTTGAATCTCTTCTGCATACCTTGATATAATTATTCATACATACAGTCAGAAACATCCTGCACTAATTTCCCTATTTTGCCTGAGCAAAAAAGCACAGCAGGTATTATAACCCTGGAAATGTGTTTGCCTTTCTTTCCATATTTAATGTGCCCTCCTGCCTTATGCTTCAGCTCCTGTTTCATATCTTTTTAGGCTATTGAAACAAGGTTGGAGAGGTTGTGCCTTCTTAGACCAGTATTTAGGACACTGTGAGCACTCAATAATAATGGGACATATTCTCCACTCTTACTTATACCAAGAAGCAGGTAATTAGCAGTGCATCCATAGTAGCTTTAGAGTCTTAATCCTGAAAAAAATTTCCACAGAGCTGTGCTATATAAACCAGTTAGAAGGTCCATCGTCGTGAAGCACAGCATGCACGCGTGTTCCAGGACTAGGGCCCAGTAATCAACAGAGTACTGTTTATTTTAAGCCTGCTCTCTACATTCAGTGAGTAGCAAGGCACCGTGATTTTGCTTTGCTTTGTTTTTGTCATCACAACAGGTTCCAAGAGCCTGAGACTGAACTACTGTCTCTTCGGAATAAACTGCACGCCTTTATTGGCTTCAGCTAGACCTTTAACTCACAGTGGTTCTTACCACCATTACACAGACTTTTTCCACACAAGGAAGAAGACAAAAGTATTTCTTCAAATAGCATCTTTTACCTAAAGACCAGAGATTACAATGTGCATTTTTGACATTGTGATGGTACTTTGGGGTTTTGTTATAAAACAGATGTGGCTCAATATGCTCTCCTCTTCCAAAAACTGACTTGCATATACCAATTAACATTTCTTTTCAACATGTAGTGGACAGTACCTACCTGTTCCCAAGTACTCAATCAGGTTTTGGAAAACACAAGTTTTTCATTAAAGAGAGAGAGAAGAATGCAATACTAATTTGAAGAACAGAAGATAAAATCAGTAATTCTCATTGAGTACAGCACCCAACACATCAGCATCTTGGGCAGCATGGGGATTTCTTTGGGTATGGTTGTTCAAGAGACAGGTTCCACATACCATCCTCATATTACCTCATCCAACCGTTATTTCAGACCTTATGTTTCAGCGTTCCTTCCTTCCTTCCTTCCTTCCTTCCTTCCTTCCTTCCTTCCTTCCTTCCTTCCTTCACTCCCTCCTTCCCTCCTTCCTCCCTCTCTCCCTCCCTCCCTTTTCAGTAGGACACCACCTGCACGTTTATGCATGGCTGTCTAAGGAACCATTTCAGCTCAGAGTATGCAAGGCAAGAGTGACCACTCTGCCTGCAGGGGACAACTATGATCACTTCTTGTTGCAACATCAGGTACTGCCACGAAGCAACTTTGTGGTAGTTTGAGATCTGTATAATTCTAAGTCTGCTGTAAAAGGCAACATTTTTGAAGTGATAGGTCTTATCTAATCGGTGAACAGAACTGCAAGGAAAAACGAGGCCAGCTTTTGGGCCTACACGGCCTAGAAGTCTGATACAAAAGGGACAAACCTCATGCTAAGCAGAGACTGAGTGGTGTCACTGGCACTCAGTGGGGAGGCCCCCTGATAGTCTGTTCATTTCTTGCAGACAGCTACAGCTTCAGAAAAAAAAAATCTAATAAGTCTTCATAAATGTAAAAATCTTGGATCTCACCTCTCCTTAAAACATGGAGGATATATTAACAGCAATTTCTAAGATGATGATTATTTTATTAAATCTCATGTAACATTTGTATGAAGTATAACCAGATTCCTTCCAGTGCCAGGCCAGGGCAGCATGTGGGAAGCCTGGGGTATCATTCCTGCAGAGCTAGCAATGAGAGAATTAAAAATGAATGCCACTCAGAACCTTTCAACTCTAGATACTAGGTGACCTATGACTCCTACACAGCATCGTGCAAAGCTCTGGCAGGTTGGCGTGGAGACAAGAGTTTTCTTACTTAGGAATGGAGATAGTTGCATGGAGGGGCGCTCTCACAGATACTGGAAAAATAAACTCTTCCCATTCGCATCCTTTCTTTGTATCATCCTTTTCAATTCACATTTTACAGCAAATATCCTGAGTTTCAGCCCACATGAAAACAGGCCTGTAAATCTGATGCGCATTAATCTGTATAGCAGATTTGGGAGGGATCTGTAGCTTTTAAGGAAAATCCAGAAGTATAATCCTGGCTATATTTTAACAAGTGTTCCCTGACTGCAAGGCTCTATTGGCAGAGCCTGCACAAAAATGTTGCCTTTAAATGTCTGTGCCTAGACATAAAGAAGGCATTTTGCCAAAATGAAAATGAAAATCATTGGCCAAATTAGCATCGTGTGATCCTAGCTTTAAAATGACCCTGATGCTGTATAAACAAGATTACATAAGGGTTCAGAGGTATGTGAAGCAGTTCAGTAGTGCCATCTGCAGGGAAGCTCCTAGATTTATGTGCAGTTTCAGATTTGTGATCAGCATTGGCCATGCTTTACTAGTTGGAATAAGTCAGTGAGCTGCCCCTGAAGAACAAGGCACAGCAGATTCTGCAAGGCATTAAAATATGCCCTTATTTGGCAGAAAAGTCAAAGCCAGCACTAATGCATTTCTATTGCTGCAGAAAATTATAGTCTGGGAAACAGAACTGAAATAATGTTTTGCACTTCTAGCTGTTTATCACATAGCCACTTAGGCAATATGAATTAAGCCTTGTAAAACATTAACACTGTTTTAGACCATAAATATCTTTGTGTCACAAGAGAGGCAATGGAAGTAAAGAGATGATTCCAGAGTTCCAGAGAACACAGAAGGTGCATTTTCTGTAATCTTTATTTTCACCTGGGTGCAGAACACGATCCATTTGTTCTAGCCTGATTTTTCAGTAGAAGTCTAGCTATAGATTGGAACTGAGATTGATTAATTTATGACACGGGCAAATGGTTAGAATTACAAAAGAAGTTGCTCACAGTTTCTATCATCTGCTTTGCTTTCTATTCATTTGTGTCTTCTCTATCATGTTGGTTTGGAAGGGCCATAAACCATCTGGCAGATAGAATTCAGCAAATGTCAAAAGTGGATTTTATTTTTCAGATCTGCCAACTGATCACAGCTAGAATGGTTTAGAGGTCAAGCAGATTTTTTACCAGGGGCAGGTGGGGGCACTTTGTTTCATAAACATTTCTGCACTTACTCACCAGAGCAACAGAGGGCAGCAAATAATGGTTGTTAAGACCACTAAAAAACAAACAAACAAACAAACAAAAACTAATTTAAAACCAGGAAGCAGGAAGAGAGAAGGAGGGAAGACACTTTTCCTTCTAAATAGATATTAAAGGCCCAGGAAGCTCCTTGAAGGTAGCTGCAGATAGCTGCAGAATGATTGCAAAACTGAGATGCCAACACAGTATTGTAACATTAATTTCACAAAATAGAAAGTGAAACTTCAGTGAAGGAGTTAAACACCCCCGTACTTGTTGGAAGTGAACATGTTGTTCAGTCAGAGACATTTTCCCCATTTTCTGAATTCACCAATAACTATTTTTTTCATTTTTTAATTGTTACTCTAGGAAGCTGTCATCAAATCACAAAATCACAGAATCACAAGGTAGCTGGGACTGGAAGACACCTCTGGAGGTCTGGTCCAACCGCCCCACTCTGGCAGGATCAGCTGGAGCATGTTCCCGAGGACCATGTCCAGTCAGACCTTGAATATCTCCAAGGATAGAAACATCACAAGCTCTCTGAGCAACCTGTTGCAGTGTTCAGCCACCCTCACAGAAAGGAGAGTTTTCAAGTGGAACTTTGTGTGTTTCAGCTTGTGCCCATTGCCTCTTGTCCTGTTACTTGGCACCACCAGAAACAACCAGGCCCCAATCTCTTGATGTGCTCCCATCAGATATTTAAACACATTGGTGAGACGCCCCAAATCTTTCTCTTCTCCAGACTAAGTCCTACTCTCTCAACATCTCCTTGCATAAGAGATGCTCTAATCCTTTAATCATCTTTGTGGCCTTTTGTTGGACTTACTCTACTAAATCTATGTCTTTCTTGTAGTGGAGAACCCAAAACAGGAAGACTCCCTTTGTGAGCAGAGGAGAAGGACCTCCCTCAACATGCTCAGCTCATGCCAGCAGCCCTCTTTGCTGCTCACATTGGACACATTGAACATACTGGTGGCTCATATACAAGTTGGTGTCCACAGGGAGCTGTAGGGCCTTCTACAGCAGTTACATACAGTGAGCGTCTTCACATCCAGCTCAACCAACCCCCTAAAGTCTTTGCCACAGGAAGGTGCTGGATAGATACCAGTTATAATTTTTCAAAGGGGAAAAAGGTAAACCTTTCAATTTCTCTTACAACTTTCATCGCTTATTTTCTCTCCGAAAGGAAAAAAAAAAAAAAAAAAAAGGTCTCATTTTCATCTTATTCATATATTCATGTTGTGGTCAGACATTCAAGTTTGGTAAGCAGGAAATTCATGCACGTGGTGGTGTTCTCTGTGTTGTTCACATGTTAACTATGACTTTTCCTTGCAGCCAAGAGGCTATTCCCCTTAGAAAGGGTGCTATTCCAGAGATCTGCTGTGTCAGTGATGTACTTTGCAGGCATTCAAGAAAGGTGCTGAACACTGGGAGAAGGAAGAGAGAAAGGACAAGGAGAAGAAAATATCTGGAGCAAGCAATACATAGCATATTTTGTCAGTACACTATGGTATCTCTCAATTTATTTTTTTCTCAATAAGGCATTTTCTCAGCTTTTGAATAGCCAGGAGAATTTCTTAGGCCCTTGTTTATGTCCCACTGTATGTGCAAAACATAAAATTCAAGATTTCCTTTGCCAAATAGCAACATACAAACAGGCTCCATGATTCACTGTAAAGCAAAATCTAAAAAGCTACACATAAATCTGAGCAGTAAAATTATACCCATGTTTAAATGAAGACTTAATTAGGCATAATGTTTTAACTGTCTCCATGAAATACTGTATTTGATTTGTGATTGCATTTTAACATCAGTTATTTTTGTCTCTACATACATTAAAGCCTTATTCATTCATGACTGGTTGCAAACAATAATCTGATAAATATCAGCTTTAACCCCTTGCATGACAGCCTAAGAAAATAAGGCCCTGATCTTGGCTAAGGTCTTAGTAGGCTATAATAAGACAAAATGATACAAATTTCTCCTATAATTTTTGTCAGAGGTCATCAATCAGTATTCAACAAAGCCATTATTGATATTTGATACCAATGAGTTCCTAGTTCACTAGCCAAGAAAAATCATATGACACTTTAGGCCTATTCTTTCTCTTTCATGAGACCCATAATTAATAGGGCCAAATCATTCTTGACAGATAATTAATTCTCAAGTAATTCCAGAGAGTGACTGACATTTCATGTAAATAGTTCTTTGGATAGGAGGATGAAAAGAGAAAGGGTTTAACTGCCAAACACAGTGTATTTTGCATCCAGCTACAGCTCTTCATCACTGTGCTGTTGCAGACCTTTTGCAGAACTGCATCAGCACAGGCTTCCCTATCTTTTTTTCTCTTCTACTGCAAAGCACTGGAGAAATATTCTCCAGTCTCAGAAAGAAAGAAGAAGAAATCTAAAATGCTTAAAGAATCACAATGAAGTCAAACATTATTGCAGGGTTTCTCCGTAAGGTGGCTCGTGTCATGGCCACCATGGCTACCGTGGCACGGTAGCGGGAAAGAGGAAGAGCGGCTCTGCTCTATCTTATAGTCATCTGGGGACAGATGCCTGGTAGGTTTAAACTACAAGGCAATCACAGGTTCTTGTGGAAGCTGAGGATGTGAACCCTCAGCCTGTAGGCCGGGCTTCCTGAAGAAACGGTGCCGATGTGATCATGCAGTGTATGTGCCTGCACATCTCTCCTTAGTTCCCAGTAAACTTTTCAATGACATTTAGTCAGGGACAGAAATTTCTCAGCGATGTTAAATTCCCATAGCTGGCTAGCAATTAAAGATAGTGTGTCTATTTACCAAAGGCGAGGGGGGAGAGTGAACCGCCCATTCTTAGAAATCGTTAAGTCCACATGAAAGCTCAACCTCAAAACAGAAATCTGAGAAGCAAGGCCTCACTGGGTTCCACTGACCACACCGAACCTTGAAGCGTCCCTTCAATGCAAGTCAGCATTTCAGCACTACAGACAACAGAGATTTAGTTCATTGTTTATGAAAAGACAGGCAAACAAAATAATAAATTGTAGTATTGTTCACCTTTGCAGACAGATTCCTTCTTTTCCCAGAAGATATATGAATAAAACACATTATTGATGAAATGCAAAAGCCTTATCTCAATTGGGTTTTTATAAAGCTTCCAGGATTCAGGCAAAATGATGCATAATTCACAATTTTTGTGATAAGACTGCCTGGTACTTAACATATGTATAGGTTTTTTTGTTTTGTTTTGTTTTGTTTTGTTTTTAATCAACAAATGCTGGATTTGTCTCCATCCTGGTCAATATACAGCTTTAATCTTTGACTTTTGGAAATTATTTTTTAAAATCATTGTGAAGGCATAGGAGTGAGAAATAGAACATATCTATTAGATCACCAGATGTATCTACATGTCAGTCCAGGACAATTCCCTATGACAAATCCATCCCATAGAGTTTTAGCAGGCTCAGGCAATTGGACAACCAGCACTTTCCTTTGCATTATAATTTTTTCAGACCGTATGTTGTGTGCTTTGTTTCATTAATTCAACCATATTTTTTCCTCTTCCTTTTAAATAAAGATTGCAGCACTCACATGTCAAGCTGAAGAAGACATTATTCTAACAGTAACATCTAACATCTGTTTTTGGCAGGCACTATGGGCAGTTGGCAGCAGCTCTGCAGTTCCCTCCTTATGTAAATGATCATGTGCTGGTGGCTGTCTAAGCTGACACTGCTAGAAGACAAAGGAAGAAAAAGTCCTTCTGCTTTTACTTCATTTTTACTGCTGGTAAGAACGTGAGGAGTTTTGCATCTTGAACAAACACCCTCATTTTCACTGTATGTAGGCCAGATCTGGCTTCAGGGGAAGTAGAGAGAGTCCTGTGCTAGCAGGAATATTCACTAAAAAATTTATCAAAGCGAAAAATTTTCAGTGCCTTACTATGCACAGATTTACTTACTGGAAAGAAGAAATGCTATAGAACATTGTCTGCCACACAGGCAGAGAGGACACTATGTTGTGCCACCTCCAGATGTATCGAAGTTTTCCAGACTTGGAATACATTTTTTTAGGGCAGTTTCTTTGATGCACAATGCTTGTTGAGGCCTTTTAAAATATGCCTGTAAATGTCAGATGATAAATAAAGACCTCCATTATTGTGAAAATATGGCTCTTGGTGGGTGTCACATAGAAAGAAAACTATTTGAAATTGTCCCTCTCTTTTTATGTGTCGATCACTTGAAAAGTGGAATAAAATGGGGATAACTGTAGAAATTCTGTCCCGTGTTACACAAGAAGGCAAACTAGACGTTCTCTTTTAACTTAGCTGTATGGATCTCCCAAATCCAACCTATGAGATCTTAGCTCTTACTGTGATACATTTTCTGAAAATATTTCTTCTCTGAGGATTTTTGAGATTCTTGAACTGCCTCTGCTCCCAAGTACATGAGTCTTAATGAACCTTATTAATGCATCAGAAATTTTATTGCCATCTACAGTCAGAATATGAGCAGGCAGAAGAACCCATCAGCATTGCCCAAGGGAGGTGTAAATGAGCATTCAGCTACAAGGGGCAGACACTGGCCCAAGAGCACAGTTTAATACTAGCCCAAGGTGTTCTCCAGCAACAGTTCAATGGTCCTGCATTCTCCTACACATGCACCTTACCGCCTTGTCCTTTGCACCTGTGCTGGCACTTCTTTGGATGCATTTTAAGCTGGGTCAGGTGGCTCAACTGGCCAAAAATTAGTTCTACAAGAAATATAGGCTTTAGAAGCCTGGGCAGAGGGTGATGCCAGCACAGCAGTACTCCTGCTGGTCCTTATGTCACTGGACATCTCACATTTTTGGCCTCAGTATTGCATTCTGCCATGTTGATATACCTCATCTATTTTGAGAAATAATCGAGAAGGCTGCTCTGGATCACCCTGATCATTTTGCAGTTTCAGATTCTGGACAAATACCGCTGATCAAGACTGCGACTACAAATGCCTTCCCTTCCTCTGCATATGGCCTCACCATCACAGAAAGGCCTCCTAGTTGTTATATCCGTGGCTCTGGGTAGTGATGTGATGCAGTCCAGCTAATTTTATTTTAAGAACAATCAGCCATAATGTTTGATGTCTGTGTGAAACAAATATCACTACAGGATAGACACAGGTAACTGCTGCTTAGTAGTGGGAGTCCCAAAGGATAGAGAAGACAGTATTGCTTGAAACCGTAGATGAAGAAGTGCTTAAATTTGAATCTACCTATAATACTGCTCTCCATCAAGAAAGAATCAAGGCACTTTAAAATGTGGAAAAGGTCATTCTTCACTATATTCACACATAGATTTTAAATCTAGTGATTAAGAAGAGAGAAGTGATCTACATTCAGAGCTCAGGTCTGGGTTTTATTTTGGCCCGGTTCTAATCTTCAAGTTAATTTTCTGCCCCAAATATTCTATACAGGGAACAAGATTTGGTCAAATAGTCAAATCTAAGACATAGTTGCTCATTTTCCTCAGACTTCAATTGTAAACTCAGAATGCCTAGCTAGTTGTAGGGCTGGGCTTTAGCCTGTTTTCAGCAATTAACTCATCTCTTCAGTTTATTCTTCTGTTTTATTCTCTATCAGAGTACCAGATATCAGAATGCTGTAGCTGTGTGTGCATTGGAGAATGCTGGCCATTTCCCCGGGAACTATTTCCACATGTTTACACCAATATTCCTTTCTTAATGTCATTTTAAGCTATGCTGAACAATGGTGGGAACATGCTGTGCATGCTGTTGCGAGGAAAGAGAAAAGAATGAGCAGAAGGACAGTAGGAAGCTGAATGATGTGTGAAAACGAGAATATGACTAAGTGACTTACCATTCAAATTGCCTTTCACCAAATGTGTGTAATCAATTCCAGCGCAGTAGGGATGGTTAACATTACAAAGGGTCTAATCATGGATTTGGCCAATATCATCTTTTCCAAGAGTAGCCTCAGATGTCTGTAAAGCATATTCATGAATTTAGTAACAAAGACTTGAGGTTGGACCACTTTGCCTTTATAAAATGATTTGTATTCCAGATTTAAGGTATCCCTGTCACAGTGATTTCATTCTCAGGCAGCTTCTCAGCTCATTCTCAGCAGTGATTTTATTCTCAGAGACTTCTCAGTACTCGCAAAGCTCTGCTTACAAATTTTATTGAAGACAGTACCTTGCAAGAACTGAGATAAGAATACTAAATGAACTTCATATTTTATTGCAATTGAGTTTTACACAGAATCTATGACAAAATCGCTCACAGAAGGGCTCAATGACATTTGGAAAAGTCACCATGAAAATGATCTATTGTTTTCCAAATTAATTCCTGTCCTCTGAAAGCACAGAAGACAAGCACTTTAGATTTCTTAGTAAAGAGGAAAAAGCCCTATATTTCAGATTGCACTAGAAATGATAAACCAAACAGCTGTGACCTTCACATTCAATTTAACAGCGATGGAAGATCTGTGACATCCTCAGTGGAACTGATCTAAAATACATTAAAACAGTAAGAACTTGGATTCATTTGTAATTTTCTGACTGCACATTCTCCCTTCTATGGGACTCTGTGATCCCTCAGAAATCTAATTTTCCATTAGTCTTTTCAACAACAACAACAAAAATCCTCCACCTCCAGTTCATATCCAGAAATCCCAATGCTGCTTTGAACCTCCAAAATAGGAAGATTTTTCCATGTAATTTCTTCTTATATTGCATTGCTGTCTTAATTTGAATGCTAGAGATTTCTGATTCAGGGATTTCTAATCTGCCCCAGCTCAGTTACAACCTTGTTCTGAGCAAACAGAAGCTATATACGAGCCTTCAGCTTGCATACAAAGTAGTCTACAAAATAAAAGATATTCAGAAAATAGGATAGTTTTCTGAAGAGCCAAAAAATGAGCACTTAAACTCTAATAACCTGGTATTGATCTAGAAAAATTGCATTGAAATTGAGTTTAACCCTATTTGTAACATTATAAACTAACATCAGCATTCAATGTAATTTCTGAAGTTACTAACAAATTTTATTGTACTCATTGCAGAGAGAAAAAACTGTCATTACAGGCTTCTTAAATCAGTTCAGTATAATTACATCACAAACCTTAATAGCATGTGTCTCAATAATTTTCAGGATCAGTGGAAAACATGGACAAAAAAAATCTGAATCCTTATATAACTCTTCTATTGCCATTTTTTCTATCACCATAAGTAGCTGCATTCTGTTGGTATACTACAAAAGAAACCTCTTTAGACAGCGTTCTGCCGACTACTTCTTTTATCTGTAGATGCTTTCAATGACTTGTTCACGTATCCTTTCCTTTTTTTTTTTCTCCAAGCGAAATAATCTTATATAGCTTCAATGAACCTGACAGCGAAAAACAGCAAAGCTGGACTACACAAGGTCACATCACAGCTTAGAGAGAAACACAAGGCCACCAAAGCAGATAACTGTAACAGCAGTGAGGTCCAGAATAGCTGCTGCCTCAGTCCTGCCTCAAGGTAGCATCTCACGAGTACCCACTTTCCATTTCAGTAATCCATCTTTGTATGATATGCTTTTTGTTTACGGCCATCAAGTAATGCATATAGCCCTCATCCTATTACTATTTTAGCTCCAGGGTAAGGCTTATTTTTCTTATCTACAAACAGGATATTAGGGAGTGGAATACATATAAATAGTTCTCCATAGGTTTATTGTGTGCAGTCCACTACCCTGTCAATCATGCCCTTTTTGTTTTGTTATCACTTTTCTTAGTTCAGAACCATAACCTCAGGGCCTGATCTCATCAGATCGCACAAGCTAAATAGAGTCATGGCAGGTCAATATTTAGACAGAAAACTTCCAAGAAAACTCAAACATTTGCAGGAAAGAGGCTTTTTTCCCCACAAGAGATGCCATCTTCTTCAGTCGCAGTCAGTAACAGGCAGTAAAGCTATTGTGAGGATTTCAAGACCATTTGAATGTTGACAGACTTCATGTCTTTAATGAAACCCAGTCTGAGTGCACTAAGTCTAAAACAACTATTATTTCAGTCAGACATATCGTTTTTCATTTACCTGACAAATCTGTGGTGGCCTTCATTATTTATCCCCAAGTCTTTCTGCCAATGCTACATTTTTTTCTGTCACTGATAATTCTCACTGGGAGCTCTTAGCTCTGACTCTGTATCATTCTTACTTCTTCTTGAGGTCTACCATAAATTCTAATAGCAATTAGAATTTAGATTAGGTTAATCTTCCAATTAGTCCTAGGAACAACTAATTGCCTCTCACTGGTATTTCACTACATTTTCTACTGTAGCACATTTTGGTTTTTATTTCATGTCACTAACTGACGTTCAACTACTCTGACTGCTAAAAGCTCTCTGTCCCAGTTCTGAGGTGGTTAGATTTATGTGGCAAATAAAATAATTTCCACGAGAAATAACTGATAAACTGAGGTCTTTCTGAATGAAACTAAATTATTTCAGCTATTAGTTTAATTGTAGATCTTTTTACCATTAGGAGTTTTTTAATCAAATACATGTGGATTAAACATAGTGCCTTGGGTTAGGGCACCATTCCACAGTGAATTATGATCAGTAAATTGTGTCTTTTGTGTCCATTGTGGATATCAAGTTCTAGTCTATTCAAGTTCATTTCCTGATCCTGACTGTGACCTTTCCACTTCATCAGCAATAATGCTTGACTTATCATAAGTCAAGTAAGATTTTTTTTAGCTGGAACTATATGTCAAGTACCTCCTGGGTTTTCTGAGGAAACTTGTGCAACTAAGTGTGCTTCTCTCAATGTAGTAGATAAAATAGTTGACCCATTATTTAAAAGCTAAAGTCAGTGTGGATAATGTGGAAAGAATATGCCACCTTAATTCACAAAGGATAGTAAGTACTGTATTCTACCTGGGAGCCATGGGAATATTCGATAAAATATCTTTAGCTCAATTAAAGCAATAGAACCTGTTCTTTTTGTACCATGACCTGATGCCAGTTAAACCCATTACTCTCAGCTTGTGAGTAATTTCTAAGGCTAAATAGCTGCACGAAAACTTGATTTTTACTGCTGAAGTGTTGCTTTCTCTGTGATCATTAGACAGGAGGCAACATGATCTAGAACAGGAAATGGAGAACTGGCGTGTCTGGGTATTTCTATCTTGATTTCATCACATCTCTCACTGTTTCCTGGACAATGTGAACCTCCATCTTGCAGAGCTCACAGAAAGCTAGTCATAGAGCTGTGGAAACTAATGGGCCCACAGGTACATCAGCCTGAGACAACCTCTTCACAACATGTATTTGATTACGTTTAGACCATTATGGGAGAAGAAGCTATGGAGTGTAAGCACAACATCATCTGCCCTCAGAGTACGTATTAATCCATGATAATCAATTGTGACATTAATTTCTGGAGTCACAAAGAATGAATTGTGACTCCACCACTTTAAAACAAAGGGAAAAACTGGACAAAGAATACAAAAAGATTTATTTGCAAGATATTTGCATAGACATTATGCAACATATGTGTTAAAGAAGCTCCATGTGTCATGTTTTCTAAATTCAAGTTGCTCAGTAAATAAATCCTGCGAGAGAGCATATTTACAGCAAACTTGACCAAATAATGGAACTTTACAGAATATCACAAGCGGAATTAATACTGAAAGACATGACAAGAATGCCTCTATTGGGATTTTTTATTTATTCTAAATAGTTATGTATGTCAGCTTCAGTCTAAAGTTACCAGTTTTTATCCATTAATAACCACTGACTGTTAAAATATGTCACAGATTCTGATAGCTTCCATATTGCCAACACACTGCCTTCTTTTGTCAAGAACCACTTTTAGATAAGGGCATGTGGCAGATTACTGTTCCTAGTGTTCCTGCCTTGCCATTATGAATCTCAGCATGCAGTCCTCATGCCTTACAGACTTTCACAAGATCCTCTATACGATGCAAAATTTTCACCTCACATGGACTAAAGTACCCCATGACAATCCTCAAGGGACAAACTCTCATCAACTGACAACACTTAAATGTGAGATACAGAAGGGAGAAACTAATACAGCTCCCATCTTATTTTCACAGCTGGGCTCTCACGAATTTTTGACCCCAGTGTGTTAGACATTAGCAGGGATGATTTTTGATTCAGAGTTCAAGTTTGACTTTGACTTTTTATTCCCACTGTTAGATGATTGCTATCTCCAATCATACTATGGAAGTTTACCAGTCAAAAATCCCTATAATATGTAACCTTTACACTGCTTTGATTTACGTTAATCTGATCTACCAACAAATGGACTCATCTGTTTCATTCCGACAAAGCTGATTTATGTTGGCGTGTTGACTCTTGTACTTTCCAGTGCTACATTCTCTTTATCAGGTTTCTTTATCAGAAACCAGGTTTCTGGTTTAGTGTCAGATAGACATGGTTTCCTTTCTGCTTTTTTTTTTTTTTTTAATCCAACTGGGAGATATATCAGTGTTTTTAAAAATTACTAGATCTACTATTAATGTGGACAGTACAATGTTTCATTTCCTTGAAGTTTAGTGGTTGAATTTCCTTCACACTTTAGTTGGCGTAAGTCATTAATAATGCCACTAAAATTATTTAAATTGTAGCGTCAGAAAGGTAGAAAATCAGAAAGAATTAGTGCCTAGTTATTTTAAAACATATTTAAAGTGAATGGTACTGGTATTGAGCAGTACCAAAGTGCAAAAAACAGTTCTGCATTCTCCTGAAAGCCTGCGTTTGCCAACATGAGGATCACAGCCCACCACAGCAAGCTATGCTTTGTGCCTTGAGTTCATTCCCTCAGAAAGGAGAAACACCTGAGACAAAGTTCTCCCGTGGAAGATTATACTCTAACAATAGTCCCAGATGAGTAGAGGTTTATAACAAAACAACAAGGGCCAACACCATTAATACAGCATAAATATTGTGAGGCCAGGCCTACTGAAGCACGAATACCACAGAGATATATGCCCTCCTCATTTTCACGTAAAGTTGAGGTGAAGAACAGCTAAACTTACTTCAGTGAGACAAATGCTTCATGCAAGATTCTATGCTCAGTAGCTACATCAAATGTTCTTTTCTAGAGCTGAGGGGTAGAGTGAAGCACAGAGAAACTCAACTCTTTGTGCATTGGGAGGACAAAAAAAAGATAATTCTCCTTTCTAAGTTTTAAGTAGTGTGCATGGGAAAAGCAGTACATGTTTTTAAGACTTCACCTGACCAGATTTTGAACGCCGTTTCAATCATTGTCACATAACAATGTGGGAATGCCTCCCCAAAGATCATCAAGGCCAATGAAACTAAAACAGAAGCTGAGCTCCAAGGCGTCCCCTAACGTGCACCAACGGCTGGCGAGCATTCAGCCCACAGGCCCACGTTAGTCGGCAGTAACCTCCCTGAAACTCTCTGAGCACAGAAATGGGCTCCTTTGCACCATCCATTTTGCTCTTTAAACACAATCCTGTTATGTCACACTCAGTCATAAAGTAGACAGAGCCCAAATGTATCAACATTTTGCCTTAGGGATGCTCAAATTACATATTTCTGGTTCAATGATCAAAACAAGAAGTGTCTTAAAATAAAGTAAAATCTTGATTTGGATCAAATGGACATGAAGCAATTCAAGTTTAGCTTATGTAAGCATTTTTTAATCCTCCAGTAGAAAAATAACAGATGATGGGGATGCAATAGAAAACAGGAGCAAACCTTATGGAAAATAATTCAGCATTCTTTTCCTCCTCTTTTGATGAATTACTGTTTTCTTTAAAATTTTGCTATTTTTAATACTCTACTATTAAAATTTTTATTTCTCTCATCATTTTACTACTTCGGGGCTATTTTCTTTGCACATAGAAGAATTTTGCAAACATTTTCAAAATGTGTAGATTTTGTAGTTGTAGGCTTTCAGAAGATCACAGACCAGATTAGACCAAAACTACTCTGTTATGTTGCCTCAACTGTGCTCTGCAACAGCAGACTTCTTTCTTATTATTTTTTAAAACGGCCGAACAGAACGAACAGATCCAAAACCGAAGTCTTGGGCACCTCAAGCACATGTCGAAATGGCTGTGATCCTGAGGCTAAGTGTGCCATCTAGTGTTGGAATTTTTTTGTCCAAGAGGAGGTGTTAATTGTTCGCCACAAAGTTGTCGATACGCATAAAATATTACTTACCAGCTGGGCTACTGATACTACACATACATATTAAATGTATGGCTGAAAAATAAGAATAATTTGTCGCATCCACCCTGTTAAGCTAGTACACGTGAACTTTGTGAATGACGCTATTCACACTTGCCGCTTGTCAAGATCCATTAACCAGCACACTCAAAAATGAGTCATTTTCAGAAAGTGTGAAATGGTGTGTTTCTGGTGGCAGCTTTACAATAGAAGATCCTAAATAATGGTGGACCTTATATTTTTTGCTTATTTTAATAAATTGATGGAATGGATAGCCTGACTTCCGACGCAACAAACTTTTCCTGAAACATACTTTTCCTGAAACTCCAATGCAGGGAACTATATAACCAGCTTCATACTGATACTTTATAGCCTAGCAAAAAAGCTAATGAAAACTGAAGAGATGCAGACTGTCATTTTTCATTCTTTAGGTTCCTGACAGCAATGGGACTAAAGACATTGACAGCCGAATGCAGGGCCCCATTCTGGCCATTCTTTTAGTACAAATATTCTATTATCTCTGAAGACCACACAGCCCCAAAGCGTTACCACAGAGTTCTCCTACACAGTCCCTCGAATCTCTCATGGCACAGTATGAATGACAAATATGAAGAAAAATTGTTGTAAAATTCATCTTACCAGAAGTTTGGTGTATTCCTTCGAAAACTAGAGAATTCTTTGGGGTAAAGCCGGTGTCATTGTTTCACTAGTTGTTATATTTTGTGCCTAGTATATTTTAGGCCCCGTAAATAAAAATACCAGAAAATGTTATGGTTGAGCACAGTTGGAGGCAAGGAATTTGTCTGGCAGTCAGAGAGATGCAAAAAGGGCTGCCTGTGAAAATGAAGGGGAAAAAATATTTCAAGCATCTCTTTTTGCCTCAGTGTTAAATTTGAGGCTGACAAGAAGCCAGATCCCACACTGGTAGGTAGAGCAAGAGGAGGAGGAGGATATTTCAGAGATATTTGATCACATTTATTATTTGTTTAGTCGCACTGTCATTAACTATGAAGTGATTTCATGTTATATCTTATCCCAAGTAACTTAGCCTGCTGCCAAAGGAAGTCAGCCAGATTCCCCTACCACCACAGTCTGCTCTCACCACTTTCCTCATGTCAGATCTAGTGATCCTGCAGCATCAGACCGTGTCAGGTCTGTGAGCTGATCCGCTTGGAATCTAACGCCCCCTCCCCAGGGAAAAAAAAAAAAAAAAAAAAGTTTTCTATCAGGCCAGATGCTAAAACCTGGGAACTAAAGAACAAAGTACTCAGGAAGGGGTGTGAGATGTACCCCTTCAAGAAGCCTATTTAGATGAGGGAGTAAAAGTTTGATATGTCAATATGAAAATTATATTTATTTCTAACATAAAGTAATATTTTCAGATGTTTAAGCTTCAGCCTTTGATGGAAAAACATGCTCCTTTACATTCAGATCAAATCAAAAGACAAAAAATTGTGTTCTTCTTCTTAACATACACACATACACTTTTTTCATTTTGTTATGTGATTAAAAATTTAATTGGCTGCAAAAATCTGTAACACACTAAGGAGATTTTTGCAGTGTGAGACGCCACCTTTGCTCTAATCAGTTCAGTATTGTCCTGAAATAATCACTCGAATCAGGGTCCAAAGACAACAACAACTGGAAACACGGGGAGGCACCGAATTTGCAGTGATAACCTTTGAAGTTTAAAAAAAAATACTCCTCGCAGCTAGAAGGGCACTCTGACTAATCACAATGCTCAGCCTTAATCTCCTTCGGGAGTAGGCAGGGAGCCTAAATCAGTCCCCCAGTGGACTGGAAAATTTTGTGTATCCTTTTCTCAGCAGTGATCCAGTTCTGAGTTAGTACTTTCAACATGTCTGATTGCCAAGATACAGTAGGTGATGCAGAGTGATTTGCATTGTTCCTCCCAGCAAATATTTTTGAAGCACATCAGAACAGGACACCACTTAGAACAGCACATCTCCTGTAGGAAGCTGCATTTCAGACTTTGATGTACAGTGCAGACACAGGAGAAATATTATATCCTTTCTCAGTTTCATCACCAAAGATCACCATAGTAATTCAAAGACCCAACTGAGGACTCATTTGCACTGAATATTAATGTAGGTGTAATAGATAAAAAATGGCAGGAGTAGTTTTGAGAACAATACATCTGCCAGCAACAATCTTTGAAACAAATCCAAGTCTACCTGAGCAGTTTCTTTCCTTTTTTTTTTTTTGAAAAAGTGACTCAATGTGATCAGCTACATCTTTACAAAAGAAGGCATTTGGACTCTTTTCTTTTCCCAATTTTGATCTAAAGTCACAAAGGTAGTGATTTCAGTGGAAGGCAAGCTCTTAAATGAGCCTTGGATATTTAATTGTCTTTGAAGATAGGTGCTAGCTTTTGTAAAGGTGCTTACTTGACAGTCTAAAGACTAAAGCCTCTTTTCATGCCAGAAATAGAGCGAATGCACCATTTTGGATAACTGCTCATGCTGCCCTGCCAAATTACCTTAACACTGTTTTACAGGAATTGCCTCGAGTCTTACAAAGAATTGATTTCCCATGTCATTTGGCTCTTCATGTCCACTAAAATGTCTAGCACAGGTGCTTAAATTACAGCATTTGACTTTGCTTTAGATCTAACTGTCTGTCAGATAGAAAACAGACCAGTGAATAGCTCACTAAATACCAACAGTCACGATTAACTTATAATCAGATCCTGTAAAAATTAACTCAATTGAAATAAATGGAGCTCAGCAAGCAGAACACTTGCCTTAAGCACTCATTCATCAATGATTTAAATGTAGTTTAATATCAGTCCTCTGAGTCATTCAATCTACCTGCAAAATTGCTTTTTATGCCAGAAACTTGTGGGACTAAATTGGCTTCAAATTTCTATTTTCATTTAACCATACATGTTCAAAATTTACATACTAAAATGTGCAATTTTGGTGGCCAAATACCAAGAACCAAATTGCCATTTTTATGCATGGATCCTTTAAGAACATCCTGTCAGAAACATGAGACACCTTTTCCTGTCAAAATCCTGACGTACCCTTTCTCTCACATGCTATACTTTGATGAAAGAATACTTCATGTCCTCTCCATTACTTTCATGCTTAATGGCATCGCAATGAAAGAAATGACACCCTACTGAATTAGGACCCAGACTAGCATCCCTTGGAGGCTGAGTTTCAGATCATTATTTCTGCTGACACTGTGCAGCTGTTGCGGAGTTTTTTTCTAGGAGCATCTTCGATTTTTTTTTTTGGTCTTATTTTTTTTTACCACGGAGGTCTTTAGAGGGAAGAAGAAGGCATGGCCTGTTGGGTCAGTGATGTAACGCCAGCTGACAGGTGGGTTTCAGGGAACTCTCTAGGGCCATGGCCTCTTTAGTGGTTTTACCACTCTAAACTCAATTACAGCAGAGTTTCACGCTCCACAGCAAACTCCAGTCCTTTTTTGATAAAAACTCTACAAAGTAAATAAGTCATGATGATGATATGGGTCTGCCATTTAATATTCATTGAAGTACATATGTTCGAAAATTGGAAGCAGAGTTTAATCCATTTTCATATTTATATCAACATGAAGCTTTAAAAAGGATATCTTTCCTTTTCTCAGAGAATCTTGACAATTTCTGGTCTGACAAGATAAATAAAGATGTACAAAACTGTCTTTGAAAATAAGGAGGAGAACCAAGGAGATTTGAAATGCAGACCTTAAAGTACATATCTTGAATCTATTTACTTTCAAGACGTACATATTTCTTTTTCCTGTTTGGTTTTCAGTTGGATTGAAATGACATTAAATACTTTAAAGTATCCTTATTCTTCACACTGTGTGTATAATTTGATCACTTGATACTTACGTCTTATTACACCATGCATTCATGGTGTAAAATAACAGGTTAATATGTTTTATGTAGGAACTTTTAAATTTAGGATCGATTTCTGCTCCGTTTTAGACACATTACCTTGAAGTAAATTTCTTTCTTTGATAGATTTAAAATTAAAGTAATGATTAGAATTGGGCTGTATGTAGGTGTGACAGTTAAATCAAAATGACTATATAAGAACTGACAGTAAAATTGAAAAAAAAAATCAGTCTCAAGTAATTTTAAAATTTCCAATTTGGATAAAAACCACAACCTTATATTGCCTAAAGTATAATCAATATATTGTAATATCCTTCAGGTTTTTCTGCCCATGTTTGTTTATTTCAAAAGGGATTAGAAGGTGGATGCGGGAAAGTTTTCTTTGTCTTACTGTTTCATTTCAGAGCACTGAAAGATAAATGAACCTGGTAAGAAAAGAGTTAACATAATGATGTCGTCTTTTATTTGACTGAATGTTTAAGCATGGTGCTACGGCTGATGGCACCTTGTTTAATAATGCAGTACACAGCATCCTAAGGGGACAGGGCTTGATTTGAAAACTGAATATGGTGCACTCTAAATTCTCTTCCCCGAGGAAGGCTGACTAACTGATAAGTGCCATGAGCTAGCGCAGGGACTGATTCTGTCAAATCAAGCTCAAATGGAAGGCACAATGTAGAATCTTCTCAAGTCTTAGTGAAGTAATTTGAGCAGACATTTGTGACATTAGACAGTGCATCAACTATGGAATGCTGTAAAAGTTCACTGTCTTACTACAAGGTGGTCTTTAGATGACAGGATAAAAAAATCAGTGCAAATTTGTTAATGTAACAACTTGGAAAAGCATGCTAAAAATGTCACTCTATTGGGATACGTGATAAAATGTATAGGGAAGTGACTGCCAGTTGGGTTTCCTTGCGAATCCTTTAATAGAACTCGTGTAAAAGGCATAAACACAGGACAACACAACAAATACAAAATGTGCATTAGTTGCTATCAGCTAAACTTGATGTTTTTCCTGAGCTAAAAAACTCCAATGGAGAGCTGGCAGAAGCAAGAAAATCCATTGATTAGTGGCTTGTTATTCTCTCTGGGAATCTACAGTCACTCTTTTAGTTAAGACCATTTTTTAATGCAACCCCAACTTCCTTTACTGAAGTCCTTGAACATCTTGCCTTTATGAGGACTGAAAGATCAAGATATATATTGAAGTATCAGGAAGATAATCATACAGATTGAGAAAGGGATAGAATCAGTTAAACAGATATTAATAATGTGCATCTTTGAACAAGTCAGAAATGCTAGAAGTAAATGGAAGTGACTAAATAAAAGGGAAATTAGCAATGAGATATAACATGAATTTGTCAGTGTTAGCCTAACCTAGTATTTTTCTTCAAGTAAAGAATTGATTTTTAGGAAAATGAAACATGGAGGATCTCTGCCTGGTTTCCAATGAAAAAATTGGAAGTGAAATGACTAGTCCCCAGTATGATTAATTTTGAAAGATTCAGGGATGGAGGATGATGTGGTACATAAAATAATGTTGATCTAGGAGGTCCTTTCAGTCCCATATTCTGAACTCTCTATTTTAGTAGCTTGAGGTATGTCTAATTAAATAACAGTCCTTAATTCCTGTGGTGTAAAGCTACAGACTCCTTGGAGGGAGCTAAGATTGATACTTTGCATTTGGAGGAGTTCAAACACGCTGCAGGATCAGACTTTTAAAACTCCTTCCCTTGATTTAAAATGATGTCCTGCTACTTTCTTCAGTGCCATTTATGTCATGGTAAATTGGAGTTGCTTCATAAATGGAAATGCTATCAATGAGCTTTATTTTAGCTCTCCTGTAAAGCAGTATTTTAGGAAGTAATAAAATGCATACGCATACATTCATTTTCTTTCCTTTTTCTTCTTTCTTTGTCTATATGGAGCTCTTTATCACCATATTTATGAGTACTAGTGTGCTCAGAGGTACAATTAGGCCAGTATCTGAGAAGTCCTCAGCCCTAAAGTGATGGTACTTTACAAGAAAACACATTAATGATCTTGTATTAACATACCATGGGGAAAATTTGCAAATGCATTCAGCATTTGCAGAACTGTACTCCCACAGATACTAATGGCATCATATAAAAAATCCTAAAGAGAGATCCTTTAGCGTAGAGACAGTAAAGATATATTCCATTGCAGGGGGATAGTTTTGTAAGAAACTTATATTCAAGTTTTAATTCTTGGAAATTGCTATGTGTGTTAGACAAAAAGCGTCTGCTGTGACACAAGAAGTGTCTGGTGACCACTATTAACCCGGGGAAGAGTCAGTTCATGCAATCTTTTATATAGGAGGCTGATCTACAACAAAGTCTGGTCCTTCCCTTAAACGTACCAATCACCTTGGTGCAGAGCCATGTGTGTGCAATGCTGAGAGGTGAGGAGAGACTCAGCTCATCATAAACCAGTCTAACCTTAAAAGATCTAACTCGAAGCACCTCCAGTACCGATGCTCATAAATTGCAAATTGGAATGCAATCATTTAATGCAGGTAGGGTGACTCTCATGAGATAGGGAAATCTTTATTAAAATATGGATTACAATAGAATAGTTATTGCTGTGTAGTTCAAAAATTAATGGAATATATGTATATTTATTCATTCCATTAATTTGTCAAAATAGTTCAGCTGCCAAAGCATCTTCAAGATTATCCCAAATCCACCACATACTGTGATCAGATTATTTTACTTTTAGAAAAGCTTCAATAAAAAGCACGTTAATCATCCCAGCTATACCAAAACAAGAAAAGTTAAAAAAATCTTATGAATAATTAGCCTGGTTAATGTTTTGAAGAGGATTACCCTACCCTGCTGGAAGTACCAGCATGGCAAATGATATTAACTAGTGTCCCATCTTCAAATTTTATGTCTTCTCATTTTACTGTCAACTAATTTACCTTACTTATTTAGCAATAAATCACAACATAGCTGAAACAAGGAGCATATTACAAATCATGAAACCATACTGACTACTAAGCTACACAATAACTATGCAATTTACAGCAGTGCTGTAGTTGTAAAGAACAATTTCTCATGTGTTTGAAGTGAAATCTGAAAAACCAATTTGAAGTAAATTCTGAAAAACTTATACATGAATATTTCCTTCCTTGCTATGCTGCAGGGTTCCATGGTAAATTCTGAAGTTGCAAGTCTATAAATGCCAAGTGATGGTACATACAAAAAGCTTCAAAGTTTTCCACAACAAGCACATAAGACGGCATCACTTTTATCACTGAGGAGTGAATTTTACACTGATATGAAACTGTGCTCTTGATGTCACTAAGGGTCATCTTCAGTCCCAACCTATTTTAATTTCCACTCTCAACATCTCCAATGGCTCATTGCACATCTTCTGCTGAAAGAATTACGGCAGCTTTGCAGTACTGGCAACAAACTCCACCAAGACTTTCTTCCATGGATGGTTGAAACAGACTCCAACAAATTTAAGGTAGCCAGCATAACCAAGTTATGTACCTGCAGGCCCCCTTTGACGTCAGTGGAACTTCACATGATTGTAGAGATCCATCAGCTTAGATTAGCTCTCACACATCCACGGAGCACAGTTTAGATCTAACTTGGGCTGTGCCTGTGGGGTACAGTTCTAATAGTCTCTGTTATGTGTTTCTTTTCTTTTCCTTCCCTTTTTCTTTTCTTTTCCTTCCCCTTTTTTTTCCTCTTCCCTTCTCTTCCCTTCTCTTCTCTTCTCTTCTCTTCTCTTCTCTTCTCTTCTCTTCTCTTCTCTTCTCTTCTCTTCTCT
>JAWLRI010000847.1:1439978-1453433 GCA_034781795.1 Crypturellus tataupa | reverse complement strand
TTCTCTTCTCTTCTCTTCTCTTCTCTTCTCTTCTCTTCTCTTCTCTTCTCTTCTCTTCTCTTCTCTTCTCTTTTTTCATTCAGACTATAATATATTCAAACATGATATGCAATGCCACTTCTTTAACTTGCTATTTACTAATTCCAATTTTTCATCTGAGACTAGAAAAACTGAACATTTGTAGTGATAGGGAGAACTCTTCTATAACTTCCTGTTTGTAACATTGTGCTGGAAGTATGAGGGTTTTTACATTTAAAAATATTTCTCTGTATATTTAGACTGAGAGAAGGGATTCTTTTAATGCATATACATAAAGTTTGTGATAGATTCAATACTAAAACATAAAATGTTCTTATATTTCAGAAAATCATCTAAAAGTTATGTCCCCACATAACTGTATGTAATTACAGGTGATAAGCCATACTATTTAATGCAGCACATTATGCAAGAAGTCTGATAGTGTTCACAACAGCCCCTCTCCACCAAATTGAAGTAATTTTCTTTGAAAATCTCAGCATTCTACTGAGATTACTGAACTATAGTGACCATCGCTCATCTTACAAACAAGAGCAAGAGGCAAACATGACAACAGACTCCTAATAACTTTTTTTGTTACACTTTCATCAATCAGTTTGATAATCTAGTGGAGCTGGACACTGGAAGAAAATGGAAGCATCCCAAAATAATGCCAATAACTACTCTTGAAGCATTTTGCTTGAATAGCTCTGTGCTTCAGATTTCATATTTTTAAAAATGTTGATATTATTCATTCACATCAGCAGGGTGTTGTAAAGCTAAATTTATTATTATTTGTAAAATGCTTTTAGAGCAACCAACTGAAAGAATGATAGATATGCAAAACAGAACCTCTTGTAGCTATTATTCTCAGACAATTTCTGTTGAATTTATATAAAAAGGAATACTGATTATTCTCAGACAATTATTCTCAAACAATTTCAGTGAATTTATACAAAATGGAACACTGATTCTTTTTAACAATACAAAGAAAAGTGCTTTGTCCATTAATCATTAAAATAGTATGATGCCTTCACATTTATTTTTGCAAACAATAATGAATGAAAATTGAGAATACATCAGATACACTCAACCTCTCTTAAGATGTACATGCACTAGATATCTTTATCATGCTGACATATGCTACACAAGCACAGGCCCAGAATCACCATTGCCTCCTCCTGCCAGCAAAATACGTATAAAGCTTTCAAAGTGTGTGCTTGATTTTAACGTGCAACTTTCAGCAGAGGGAAAATGCACAGCACAAGACACTGTCTGCTACTGTTTAGTTTCTGGTACTTGCCTGTGAATCCTATTGAATTCACCCATTGGAAGGAGCACTTGAACACAGTCTTAAGAGCATGAGGAGATTCTGTTTGCTAATTCCAGTCATATCAAGATGAAATAGAAGGTGGCAAGGTGTGCTCTGGTTATGAGATGGGAAGACAAAACAGCTCTGTGTTTAGTTCTCCATTCACTCACTTGGCAACTTTTAAGTTTAGTTGCGGAACTCTCAATTTTCATTCTAATGACAGAACAGCATTTTTTGCTGCTCTTCTCATTACATAGTCCGACCTATTGCTCCAGCACCAAGTTAGCATCAATTCCCTTCTTCAGATCTTGTCATTTTGGGTACTGTGAAGGAGTTAGCATCTGAGTTCTGCTTTTATCACTCATGTTGTTCATCCTCCTCCCTCCCGGATTTCCCTGGGCTCCGCTATTCCCTGAGTCTGGTGACTCATCTGCTTTCCCAGCTCAGTTTAGCCACGCTCGCTGGTCCATGCTCCAAACTAACCAGCCCTCCAACACCTTCCTCAGGTGACTGGCTTACCTGCATATATATATACCTACCTATACTGAATTTGGGAATGGCATCTCATATCTGCACTTCACAAAGAGGCAATGAAGAAAGGGCCTCCACATTTTACTTGGGTTGAGGTTTATCAGTACTACTACATCAGCGAACAACAGGAAAAGGCCTAGACGAAGACATGCACTCCAAAGGCTGTGCGTAAAAGGCAAGGATTCAAAGAAAAGTGAACATGCTCAAAGAGGAAATTAGGACCTGTGATATTTCCAAGAGTTACCAAGAGTTCAGAAACATCTGAATAGCCTACATTTATCCATTAACACAACCATTAATAAAAAAAATCCATGAATGAAGAGAATATTTTAACTGAAATAATATAATCACGCTACCTACAGGTTCAGTAATGTTTAACAAAACTTTAGATAGACAGCAAAAGATTCTGTGAGTCCTTAGCTCAAAAATAACAGAAGATGTGGATCAGATTTGATCAAACCACAATCCTTCTGGAACTCTTGATGCGCATGTGAGCAAGAGTTTCAGCTCTATAAAAGAACTAGTAATTACAACATGATTCAGGGTTACGTATCTGGTGCAACCTCTCATACTAAGTCATAACCAGGGCGAGTATATGTACGCATGGCTGCGAGGAGCTGGGCACGTGCATGTGAACGCACGTGTGGATTACCCCTTCCACTCTCTTCTAGAAGACCTGCTACTGAAGCTGGCAGCAGAAGACGTGCACTCCTTACTGAGGAGTAGAGAGGGAAGTCCCCTAGGCACAAGCATTGCTGGAGACAGACTAGATTTCGTACCCTTAATCCTTCTTCTTGGAGCTTCTTCTCAAGCCCTCACGCCCTCTCAGTGGGATAAACAGTGATGCCTGGGAAACAGGGAGCTATCCACAGCACACTATTTAGTTTTCCTTAAGAAGCCAAATGTTGAGAAATAGCAATGCTTGGCAAAATGTTTACGATTTTAGCTTTGCTTGGTTGCTCTAACATTCCTATCTCTTTTTCCTCCTCTGTTCTGTGCTCCAATTAGATGACATTTCTTTCGGTTGTGGGCAGCAGGATTATGACTGAGCTGGGAACAGGAGGGAATACAGTAAAGTACTCTAAAAGGGAAGGGGGAATATTTATGACATTCCTGCCAGTCAAAGCAAAGCAATTGACCAAACATGCTGTACATCTACACTCTGCTGTTATGCATTGGGTGAAAGGGTTGGCCCTTGATCTCTCTCTGTTGCCTTATTGCATTTCCCACAAGGCATTACCTTTGTTGACAGATTTTATTCTTCTCATCAATTACAACCGACCACCGTCTGGTCCCCTAGGCTATTCGCTGGACTGCTTCAACTGATCCGTTATTTTGCTTGTGTTTCTGCCTGCCATGCCGTCACTGTTGTCAAGATTTTACGTGTGCTATCAATTGTTTTTATAAGCCTAAGCCATAGGTCCTCAGCTTTTGAAAATAGATACAATTAGACAGTGTAAACAAAATAAGATTTTCACAAATTCTCTAGCTTTGTTTTTGATCATTTTGATTTAATATTTCTAAACACTTCAGCCTTCACTCTCTAATTTTTTTCCTTCCCCAGTAGCTTTGAATGACTTTCAACCTTACTGCCAACTGCTGTAAAAAGAATAAATCAGGTAGCAACTGGTTTCAGCTGAAGTCTACAGTGATTCTTACTGGCACTGCAAAGCTTACTTTAATTCACATGGGGCTTAAAAAGCACTGAGATGGCAGAGATTGTTGTGGCAGAAGCAACTGGAAAATGTCCTGAGATTGAAACACAGACATATTAACATCACCCTTGTGGACGCTAATGACTTGCACTTTAAAATGCCAGAGGCTCATACTGCCAGCTAAAACAAAGAAAAAACACATTTTTAGTCTCCAAAGACTTTAGATCTTTCCAAACTCTGAGGGCAAATTCAGCCATAATGTATTTCTGCAGCAGAGCAGGGCAGCTCATGCATGCCACTGGGGGAATCATTGCCTGGAGTTGCTGTAGGCACTGTAGTCGGTATAGCTAAATAAAACAGCAGCTGAAAACCTTCGAGAGGTTAAACCAGTAACGAAGCATTCTATAATGCAATGCAATCAAACCTAAACAGTTGGAAGGCATATCTTCCTGATGCTCATCAAGCCTTGTCTTCCTCACTGAAACAGGTTTGAGGAAACAGCCACCACACAAAAGAGTTTCTGTGTGAACCTCTGGATTTAAATCAACACATAATGAGAAAAAATATTTAATCTTTTGATGAAGTAACAATGCTCTGCATAGACATTTCTAGCTGGGGAATTCTTTTAAGAGCTTAGTAGTAATGGCAGATTGGAGACTTCCTAAGCTAAATGTTTAAAGAGTTCTTCTCAAAGAAAAAAACAGGAAAGGTAACAGGATAGGAGGAAGAAAGATGCAAAAAATAACAAGAAAGCTAGGAAAAGACTTATAAGCAAATATTGGGAATAAAAGGAAAACCAAACCAACAAACAAAAAAAGATTGGTTTGAGTGGGAAAAGAAATGTAAGCTTGGAAAAATGCGGAAGCTAAACTCATTTTCTGGGTAAATCTAATGACAAACCAAGATTAAGAAACTTCAGATATACTGGGGGAAAAAAGCATATTTCCTTCCTTTTTGCATCTTTTTAATATGTTAAAGAAAGTCTCCAGGAAGTTTTTAAAATAAAATTAAAATATAGAAATAAAATGCAAAGTTCTTAAGAACAAAAATACCTGCTAATGGTTTTAGAGGTTTTCTTAGGGATCTAGTCCTAACTCAAAATATAAAACCAAACTTAAAAGAAAAAATAAACTAACATAAAAAACAAAAGGGCTTTCTTTTATTTTCAGATTAAGCTAATAGTAAATCTGATAATAAGATGTGTCTGAAAAGAGAATATATTGTCAATATCAATGAGGAAGAATTATAAAAGAGGCACAGAAAGACCTATAAGAAAAACTTTTTATGGCCTTCCCTGTATTAAATATTCATAATGGTATTCAGTGTTGGTAAGAAAAAAAATGTTAATGGACATCTGGGTCTGTGTCCCACACGTTTAAAAATGTCTCAGGTACTGGTAAAGCAGTGGCTGGTGTTACCATGAGTGGGCAAAAGGGGAAACAAACTCTGAAAATGTAAAGTTGTTAGGCAGAAGTTAAAAACTAAACTCAGACAAAATCAATTCATCACAAAATGAGCAACTAATGCATATCGGAAGGATAAGAACAGTAGCACGTACACAAGACTAAGAACAGACAGAAGGAAGTGGAAATTTTCCAGAATTCTGGAAAAGAATGTTTTGAGTATGGGAGAGGGAAGCAACAGAGATGCATTTATCAAGATCCTCAGAATAACAGACTAGCTGAATCCTTCTGTTGATCTGTTTTGCCAGTAAGCATAAAAATCTTCCTACTGAAATCCTGAGGTATTCCAACTAATTTGTTGAGCATTTTCTAAATTCAGATCGAGACTTAAGAGTTAGGAATGGCCTTCTAGGTAAAAAGCTGAGATTCCAGCTGTCTTGTATTTTTTTTTTCTAGATCTTGAAATTTGCCATGTACAGATACCTTTGCTAAAAATTCTGGGAAGATGGAGAGTCTTGATCAAATAATGAAAGTTAACTATAAAAGGATGCACATAAAGACAGCCATATTTAATATGGCAATAATTTTGATTCATCTTAAACAAGGAATGAACACCTTATTCAAGACTGGTATAAACCTACCAGGAAAACTTGACAGTAGTACTGAATTAGAGCTTCTGCAGTAATTTAAATAAATATAAATGCTATGGAACTAATCCTTAAGTCCTTGCACACCCTAAAATCATGTTGCTAAAGTCTTCTCATAAAGGAATTCTACAAGAACCAGGAGTACAAATTTGGTTTGTGATTATACAAATATCTCTGCACGTGTAACTTTTTCAGAACAGAAAATATAAACATGTTAACTTTTTTGCATATATAGACATATTTTTACATATAACACCATATTTAACTTTAAAAAGTTAAATAAACTTTTTTTTTCAGAAAATATAAATATAAAGCCCCATAGTTATTACAGAATGAATCTTTGTGGAGTTCCTCATATCCTCTTAGAAATGTGTCTTTACTCTCAATTTAAACTTTAAGGAATTCTTCCTCCAAAGCAAGAGTTTACACATGTTGATAAATCATACCAAGATGATCTCCAGAACAACATTCCCTGCTGCAAGAAGCGAAGCAAGAACTGTTAACAAAGATCATGCCGTGCCACTGGAATAGCCCTGTGTCATCAGTGCACGCTGACACTGTGATCCAAATCATTTTGTGTAAGCAACCCATTTCCATCACTTAGGGCTCCACGAGTCTTCTCTCTAATTTTCCCTTAGGTCTTAACAAAACCAAGAATGATCCCCCCTTAGGTCTAATTTTCCCTTAGGTCTTAACAAAACCAAGAATGATCCCCATAGAACCTCACTAGATTAGCACTTAATTTACTAGGTATGCCCAGCAAATACCTTTTGAATATTGCTACTTAGCCTAGTCTAAATTTCCTACTATAGAATATGAGTCTTTTGGTGTCACTAACTTACACAGGATGTTAACAGCTGTCACCTTTATGAATGACACTTGGAATCCTGTCAGAGCAATATAAAACTAATTTGACAAGATTTAATTTTTGTGAAATCATGGTGGTTAACACTAACTGCATTTACAGTGTCATTCCTTCATTGAAGAAGTCCACCAACCTTCTACCTGTTGTTCTGTTGAAAGGCTTGAAGCTTGTTAGGCTCCCTGCCTTAATAGCCATCCCATACTTCCAGAGTTACCCATCTCATTTAAAGCAACATCATTAGTCCAGACAGGCTCTTTAAGACCCTCTTAGATGGCTTATTTCCATCTGCTTACATTAAAAAGTTCCATGCAAAAAGTAGTCTTTAATATCCTCCTGCTGTAGGAAAAAAAAATATCAGTCGTAAATATGGATACACCAATCTTTCTTGCAAATTGCAACCATGAAATTATGAAGCACTTACAACTTTTTTATGTTATAGAAAAAAAGCCTTTTTTTTTTTTACCTCAGAGAAAGGTATTTTTTTACTATCAGAATTCCTCTTCTTTTCATGTCACCATAAAAACAAAACTAAATTTTTCGCAACTTTTGTCTACTTTTGTGCTAACAGTTGCTGGAATGAAAGATTTCATTAAGAACTGCACGCTACCCATGAGTCTGTATGGAACTTTTTTGCTAGATAAGGGAGGAACCTCTTCATTCTAAAGTGTTTAAACCTCCTAAAGTACCTTGTTAATATTAGATAGGAAACATTTTGTTTTGGTTTTTTTTTGCTGCATATGGCAACAGACGAGCAACTTGCTTAGCAATAAAGTGTTCCTTGTTCCTCTCCACCTTAAACAGCAGCCTCTGAGTGCTTTAGCAAAACTGAAGATTACACCATGCCTAAACTTCAAGCAGGATTCAAGGCTACACAGCACAACTATTTTTGCAAAGCTGCAAACCTAGTACACTGGGTTTTGCAAAGACATGCACTCTCTTCTTGAGTGGAAGAGAAATTTTTCAGGGAGTAGATACAGCCAGAAGCCCCTTTGCATAAAGCAGAAGAGTGGAAAGCATTCTTCACTCTCAGAAATTATTTTCTTTTTTCTTTTTTTTTTTCTTTGCTAATATTTATTCATCTCAAATGTTACAACTATGTGGGAAGAAATCCTCACTGTAGAAGACTGCAGCAACAGCAGCAATGAAAGAACAAAACAGACCAGGACAGAGGCCAGTCAGTATTTAACAGTTGTATTCAGTGTACAAACCAGAGTGAGTGCCGCATGAGACTCCTGAGTCATCTATTTAGTAACATAATTAGTGCTTAATGTTTGTATCAGAACATGTTTGTCAAACTCTAATAACAGGCGAAGGATTTTGCAGAGTGAAATCATGTTTGTAACACCCTTTTTTGTTTGTAACACTGCTAAAAGTACCATCTCTTTTGTGCATTTTTGATGAATGTCTTAAAATCTGCAACAAAAATACCTTAAACACATAAATATTTCTATGCTAGAAAAAGTCATGTATTTAAGACATTTTATTTGGCATGTCAAAAAAAAGGAATTTTTCTTAGAAGATAATTTTAAAAAATTAATCTTTTTGTCCTGTTTTGCAGACATCACTTGTACCGCACACTGGATATCCCATTATATTTGACTGCTTTTTAATCCTGATTTATCCAGACACTATCTGCCCTATGGGATATACTTAAACTTTTCAGCCATCACACACTGCAGCAATGGGAAAATACCAGCAACACTACTCATGCTGCTGAAAGAGGTTGTCTTCTCCATTTAAATGATACTGCCCCAGTTATCCTAACTGAAGTTTATGAAAAAAAAATATTAAAGACTCTGCAATATTTCACAATAAACATTTACTCTGAGTAATGCAAAAGCTAAGTTAAAACGTCGTTTAAGTTAAGCTGACACTTTGCTCCCAAAATCATTGTGTGCACAGGTCTATGTAGGAAGATGTCTTACATTAAATGTATGCTTGTTGAGAATATTTTTAATAACATACCAAAAATATATGCAAAACCAATGCAAGGAGCTCCAGCAACATGGAAAAGGCCACCACTGACCTACTTAGTGTAAATATATCTATTTGCTTTTCAAATTCAACTGTTCAGGAGAGAAGAGCCTCAGATATCTGTTAAAATCAGGGTGGCAATTCAAACTTCCTCCAGTGAAATCTATTAAAAACACTTCTCCTTTAAAATAATGTCTATAAAGTTGTCCAATTTCTAGAAATATTCCACTTGGCTAAATGATATTTGAATTATAAATTCCTGCCTGTAACATAATCAGTACTTGTTACAAAATAATGAAAAATAAAAAAAAAGACTTGTCTGCCCTGTATTCACAATTGGAAACTTCTACCCCTCAGTAAGAGCACAGCCATGTCAACATTTGATTTGGCATTTCACTTAACCTGTGGGGCAGAAATGTCCAGCAGGGATGATGGAAAAGATTAGCAAGAGAAGGAAAATCTCTCAAAGCAGAACAGCTATCAATAGAATTAAAAACTTTTCCTATCAGTGGCTGATCTGCTATAAGAGATTTTTTTCTCCCTGCCTTCCTTCCAAATGCTTATTTTCACCTCACCTTGGGTTTGTGGCCTCACTAACCAGGGAAGAGAAGCAAACAAAGACAGGAGCTTGTCACACAATAAAAGTTAAATTATTTTCCATAAAGTAACAACCCAGTTACCATTTCAGATACCTAAACCATATACTGATGACTTGACTGAATAAAAATTGTTGTTTAGGCAAATGATCTGTACATGTTTACAGCAGTGTGCACCATCTGCCCCAACAACATCCCAGTAAGGATATGTTAAGTATACACATATTGTACACTTGCACCAAGGGATTTAATGTTTGTGTATTAGGTTTTGCAGACTCTAAGTTCCTTACTTCTAACCATTTAGATTAAACCTTCGAAATGTGACTGCAGAATAGTCCAAATCCTGAAAGAGTCAGTAACCATTAAGATAAGCTGCCATGTCTGTAGGGAATCCTCAGACACCTTGAACCAAAGCAGAAGCCTGGACTTCAAACACTCCCTCTGGATTTGTCTTGTGTCCAGACTTCCAAAAACCTTTCACTGTTCTGCACAAGAGGATATCTGGCAGAGAGGATCTGCCACCACGCCAACTGATAGAAAAACAAATCTATGCACAAGGATTCTTATCTGAAATAAACACTCTAATGAATCATGTCTTACTATAATTTCCCGCTCCAGCCACAATCTACCTTATTGTTCAATCTGAAATTTTCCTTTCTTGTTTTCAATGAAAAGTTGAAGCACATATCCACACCTGTGGACAATTTATTACTTACTGGAGCTATAGGCAACTGAAATACTATATTACCACTCTCCAGATCAGTCTGACTACCTTCTCCCTTCCCACATAGCTGAACTCTCAGGTGTGATATTAAAACCCATACAACAAAATGATAAAGGAAATACATTATATGATGCACCTGGACCTATATGCTCATTTCCTAATACAAAATTACTTAATTCCTATTTTATCTTTAATGAAATACAGGAGGTTAAAGAGACTGAAGGACTACTAATCAGTTACAAGTTTACGACTGTTTTGCAGTTTTCTGCAACTGTACAATACGGCAATCCCTCAGCTATGATTCACTACAGATCTAAGAACATACCCTCTTACAAAAGCAGCTACCTCAACTTCTCATTTTATGTAGCTTATAGAAAAATTTTAAATGTGACCCAGTTATGTCACAACCATTTTCTAATTGCAATTCTCTGAAAAAGTAACTTTATCAAAAAAAAATGTACCTTCTTACTCATCAAATCTACTCCCCATAGATAGCTAGGATAAGATCTGCTGACTTGGCTACAAAAATAAAGACTTTGCTATTAAAATTTCTACTAACACTGCAAAACTAACATGCTTGAGAAGAACAGGGAGGCAGGAGGGAGCTGAATTCTTTTGCACCTGCAGTGGAGTTGCTCTACAGCGCAGCAGAGCTCTAAAAGTCCTGGGGATATCATTTAAGAATTTGAGAATGTCAAAGTAAGACCAAAGGCGTATTTTTGCCTGCAGAAATATTTTAACTAACAGATACATATGTTAAGGAATAAATTTAGCTTCTTTGTTAGTGATAAAGCCAATCTGGCCATTGGAAATGAACTGCTTGTTTTTGTGTGAAGAACAAGTATGGTTTATATCAAAATCACCAGGACTCTCAAGAAGAAATGTTCCAATCAAGACAGGCTATTACCCATCTTTCTCCAATTCCTGGGCTTGTTTACTTGTTTGTCTTTTCAACAGGAAAGTTGGATATTAGCCTACACCCTTCTCCTATGACTTGGCTCTTTGATTTTTATCTTGCTGCTGCCAGCTCGCTTCCAGTACCTTAGAATGATTTTATCAGGCTGCCAAACCCAGAACAAAGCAAAATAATATGCTCTACTGCCAAAGCTAAGACTCTGGGGTCAGGCTTCCATAAATCCTGGAATTGGCTTAAACTTAGGAAAACTTACAACACAAAATGTGGGTTTTTTTTTTTTTTTTTTTTTTTTTTTGGTGTATGCAAGTTGAAGACAAACAACTGACACTTGGGAAGCACACCGTCCCCAAAGGTGTCCTTAGCATCTTAAATGTCTGTGAACAAAACATGGACATCAGGTACTCTCTTCTTGAAAGGGACTGTACTTGCCTCTAACTTGTTACATAGTGAAAGGTTTAACAGAAAATTCTTTGTAACAGAATCTCGAAGTGCTGCATTGCCTGAAAACTAAGGTTATCCTCACTCAAATGTCATTAATAAAAGCAAAATTAGCAATACGGATACATATCCAGCTCAGCACACTCTCAGTTCTGTGCCCTACCTTCTCCCAAAGGCTCGAGGAGCTCCCCCAGATTCCTCTCTCCATTGCAATCCTTCCTTGTATCCCGTTTCCGAGATGAATGTAGCCATTAAATGATGTGGGGAAGCACCTTGTCACCCTCCAGCACATAACATTGACCACAGATTCTTTGGACATGGCCTTGGCAGGAGGTTGGAAGACCCTGTCTTACTGCACTGCTGCTGCACCATGTTTTGTGCCCAGCTCAAAACCTTCTGCCCTGGTAGCACTAGCAGAAGGTAGATCCACACCAGGCAGCTCCAGCAGGTAGAGGGCACCCCAAGACCCTCGAGGCAACCGTGGAATAGCTCGGCTCTACTGCACAATCTTCAAGCAAAGGCCAGACTAGATTTTTTTCCAGAGTTACCATCTCAAAAACCTCTCATTCAAGATAAAGACATAGCCATGATTCTTGCCCTTTTACTCCCTGCCACATTCAAACTGCCTAGAGGCACCAACCCCAGGTCAATTTTAATTATCTTCACCTTTTATCAGTTTTGAAGGGATCTTGAATCACTCTCTCCAAAATCATTCAGTTGCTCATATTCCAAAGATACCATTACAGGGGAATTTTAACTTTGGATTTTCATATTGATTTTTATTTCACTTGAACATTTGAGAGTTCATTTGTTGTGAGTTTTCTTTTTGGAACAAAGGAGAGTAAGGGAGAGGAGCTCTGAATTGCTGCATTTATTGTAACTCCTGCTTTGTAAATGTCCATGTCACATTTTAATCAAGACTTGTTTATGATAAATTCTCCACAAAATTAGCAGAAACCAATGTACTACTAGATATAGAATGGATGCAAAAGATACACTGATTTCAGATTCTGCCATTTACATACTAGATTTTCAGCTAAACAGCTCTGGGTTTTCTTTGCCCTTTGGAAGAGGTGCTCATCAATCTGTCTTCTTCAAAACACTTAAATTGTGCTTTACTAATTCAATAATAATGAAGTCAGCAACAGATGCCTACTACTTTTTATGCTCATTATTATCAGCATTACCAATAATCATCTTATCACATTATTTCCTTTTCTTCTCCATCCTTTTGCCTTTTCTTATCATTCTTATATGCATCGTAGACATCTTTGTATTGTGTTTTTATAGCTTCTACCATAGCAGAGCTCTAGCCCATAACCAAGCTGGTAAGTTCCTGCACTTAAGAAATTCATCTTGGACCCCCTTATTCTTACTAGACTAAAATGTGTGTTGTGTGAAATATTATAGCATTGTGGTAAAGCTGAACACATGATAAGCAGCAATCTTATAAATATTATCCTATTACCTTTATTTTATGTCTTAGTGCTCAACTATGAGAGGTAAAGAGCACCCAGGACTCAGTAACAGCGACATTCAGAACATTTTGATGTTCGCAAGACTTTACAAGTCGTACAAAGTAAACCATAATAGAAAATGGCTGATTGTAATTCACTTGATAAATTCAATCTCATCTGTTTTGATGAACAATCTGCCCCCTGGAGTAGTTATGTGTAATCTACGGCAAAAATAATTAGATGTTTTTGGATGAAAACATTCACTTAACTTAGAAGTACCGATCGAATTTGATGTTGTAATTATATCTTGGAACCCAGCTTTAACTTGCACGCGAACGCGAAATTACAATGCAGGGAGTATCGTAGCAAACACATTTGGAGTTCTATGGTTACAAAGTTTTTGTACATTTAAGTTCTGCCTCCCAGGCTCCGTATCCCCAGTTCTTCCCATGGGGGAAGAAAGCAGGGGATGACATTCCGAAGGGCCTTCACCTCTGCTCCTGGAAACCTTGTCAGTGCCTTTCACCACAGGACTGCCTGCCCCTGGTGACCTTCGCAGCCAAACTTGGCAAGTACAGCTTTTTTAAAGCACCGTGGGCAAATCAACTAACAGTTGATTTTAGATATATCTTTTTTAAATTACGAGAATAAGGTTTATTATTTGTACATCATCAGTCATACGCTATATGCGTATATATAAAATATATACACATACACAGCAGCGCCTGAAACAACACCCCAAAGGGCAGCACCTCCAGAACCCTACCCTTGCGGGGACCCCCGAGAACCAGCCTCCTCCCCGGGCACGAGCCCAAGGGGACGAACGGGGACGCCAACCGCCCCGGCCCCTCGCAGCGCCGCACCGCGCGGCCGGAGAGCTGCCGCGCGCCCAACGGCCGCGCCGCCCCACAACCGCGGCGCA